>JAMKCH010014114.1:0-102733 GCA_023653785.1 Ophioderma brevispina
TCATTTGCTCTCTTGATCTTTAAAAGGCGCCACAGCTTTCTCATTTTGTTGTTTCATAGATTTTCCTACATGTCCATTTCTAGTAAGTTTCATAGGGGGGAAACTAATTTGTTTTTCGTTCCATTTTGTTTTGCAAAAGATGGGAGATGATCGTCAGGGTACTTATGTTCGACAAACATTCAAGGGGTGCTCAGGTGAAGACTGTACACGGACGAGTCTCGAAAAAGAAGCTTGCGAAATTTATTATATCACAAGCAGGACAGAGCCAAATATAGCAATCAGGGTGGTCAATTGAAACTTCCGTCTTCTTCGTTTGAGATTTCACTGCAATTGATGTGAAATCCAAGGCCACACAATTTGAAAATGGGATGCCGGCGGTTGATTTAACTGCATATTTACACAGGCCGCATGGGTATTTTGGTGTGCGACCTCCTTTACGACAACGTTTCTGGTGGGTGTTGTATTTAACTAGAGAAGAAATATTTTCGTCTATTTCAGAAGCGGAAGTCAGTATCAAACCAGATGTTGGATCTGGGTTTAAACTGATATCGTAGGGGGAGGCGTCCACGCGGGAAGACCCAGGTGGTGCTGGCTGCTATGCTTGAGTCCTCTACCTGATATGGTTGGTAGCGGCACGAAAGAAAAATTATGTATGCATTATGACAATTTACTGGTCACTTTCATTTCATTTAACGATTGAGGCTTAAAGGGGGTAATAAGGTTTGAAAAAAATGTACAATCCACCATATCTAGTCCACTTCGGGTGATGTTCTTCCCTACATTCTTGGTAAATATGTAATCCAAAAAGATACAGAGCAAACAGAAACAGAGGCTGCAAAATTGGTTCCGTTCCTCGGTAGTGATCCATTGAGTGAAGTGCTTTGCGTCACTGCTTACGTAACAGGACTAGCGCCCCATTGAATACGAGGATATTGGACAAAAGTGTTGGCACACGTTATTACGTACAGACAATGTCCCCTCTCCACGGAACAAAGTGCAATCTGAAATTATGTTACAGGTGCGCCTATTCGCCTAAACAGTACTCAACTTTGATTGGTGGGGAAGGGGGGGAGGTTTTAGGGATGAGCAAAGGCTTCAAGCTTGATCTCAAAAAAGTTCATTTCGTACTTCAAAATGGCCGAATTATGTCATGTAAACGAGCTGATTTCCACAACTGCAACGTAAAAAAACCTGTAGTACTAGGAAAATAATCTTTTCAGTGTTAATTGTGAACTTACCTGTAGAGTTGAAAATAGAACCTATGTTTCTCGGTTTTCTTTATATCAAAGCTTGTTTATGTGGATATATGCGGAGCTTTATGGGGAAAATCCCTAAATCGGCATTATTTTGACCCAATTTGCTGGATAGATTTCTCCCAACCGCTTGACAATTCCTCACTTTTTTAACCATACGGTAGAAGACATCAATTTTAAACATTCTTTTCTGCGAACTTTTAGTATAAGTATACTTTTAAATAAGAAAAAAATGCATTTCAATTCAATGTTCGCGCCATTTCAAAAATCCCTAGACGTTTATTCAAATTTTATTCTCGTTCTCATGTAATTGGGAGTCCTACCACGCATATCGACGTCACTAGGTCCGAGCACGTAGCATCTACATCTTTCCCTTTATTATAGACTCCCTGCTACGTATACCTGACGTCAGTAGGCTCATGTATGGCACGCTCCACGTATCAAATATGCGAGTTTCCCGCGCCTGGCGAGGTTCTTTCCAGACATGATTTGTCATAGGTCATCGCCTGTTTTTGTGAAGTCACATATAACTCGTTTTTTATGTATATGACTTTTGCAGCAACAGTTTTTTTCGCATTTATGGACATAAAAACGTCTCGTGACACAAAATACCATAGAATGTATGGCTATTTATGGGTATTTATAGTGTGTTACTTTTACAATGCCGGACGGCTAGCATGCGCTCCAGACTGCGTGGCCGACTGCGTGTTAAGCAAACGTATGGTCCAACTATATCCCAGGTTTGTTAGTTGTAACATCTACCGGCCCAGAGAAGCGAGCCGAGAAAAAAATATGTGCAAAGGTTCGTGAGCACCCAACCAGGTTTTCCTGGCAAATAAGCTTCGGTAGCTCCGAACTTTATGCTTATTTAGCCGCCAAGTTCCATTACCACCCGAAATGAAAACACATGAAGCAATGCCGATATGATGTGGCACATAATTTTTTGCCAGGAGTTAGTCTCTTTTTGTATTTCCAATTCCAATCAACCTTGCCATTTGATTTCCAAATCCAAATAAAGGTATTCCAATATTTATGTATCCAAATTCCAGTTTTCCGTTCCAATTCCAATCAACTCCTATTTATTTCCAATCCAATCAAGTATTACAAATATTTATGTATCCAAATTCCAGTTTCTTTCCAATTCCAAAACTTCTCCCCCAGCAAATACTATACCCACTGAGGTTCCCCACGCCTCAGCAATTTGCCAATAAGGTACCGCGGAATGAACAGGCCTAACTCACATTCGAAGTTCCTGTTCAATCTAATGCACACTGCGACTATTAAATTACTGAGCCGGTGTGTTCCTACCCCCATCAATTTGCCAAAGAAGGTACTAATCCAATAATATAGCCTAAACTTCACAGTGAAGGCCCAATTAGATCCTTATTGAAATACCTAGATTTACAATGTTTTGCCTAGAGGAACTGACTATCCAATAGCCAACTTAAGCTTACCATCCAATTGTCATTTATTACATATATGGCTTCAAGTTCCAATTTAAGAGGTTCAGATCCAGTAAATGACCCAATTTCTTAAATTTTCCGCCACCACAAAACAAAGATTCTACATAATCGTTAAGAATTAAAAAACAACTTCCCAAAATTCTAATTAACAAAATACAAAACTGTTAATTTCTTAACTGTTTAAAATGAAAAACACAATAATTAAAAAAAACCAAAAAACCTAAATTGAGGAAATTAAACGACCTTCTGCTGGTTACCCCACACATGGGAGGGAGGGAGGAAAATTTTATAAATTGTCCCAGCACAGAAGGGCGACTAGACTCCCCGGTGGCAAATAGCGAAGTGACCATTTCCAAGAAAGCCGGTCAGCGTCCCCGAAAAATACAACACCCTGATTGGTTGTGAAGGCCAAAAGGGTGAAGGACGAATGGTTCCC
This sequence comes from Ophioderma brevispina, assembly GCA_023653785.1. NCBI lineage: Eukaryota > Metazoa > Echinodermata > Ophiuroidea > Amphilepidida > Ophiodermatidae > Ophioderma > Ophioderma brevispina. Next base: position 3,153 of record JAMKCH010014114.1, read on the forward strand.
AACAATCGGGAACAGGCAACACCAAAAAGGGATCAGAATCATTTCCTGGTGTTAAATCCGGGTATTGCGTTTGCAATAAACTTAATTACACCCGAGAATGAAAACACAGGACCGCAATGCGATAGATATGGGCACAATTTTGCAGTGCAGTTAGTCCCTAGGGATTTCCAAGCGCCAAATCAACTCCATTAGTTCCCAAATCCAATCAAAAGTAGTTCCAAATATTTAGGATCCAAATTCCAGTTTGACTTTCCAATGCAAATCAACGGTCCTATGTATTCCAAATCAAATCAAAGTATTACAAATATTTATGTATCAAATTCCAGTTTTTCTTTCCAATTCCAAAACTTATCAGACGACCAGCAATCTACTAAAACCCACTGAGGTTCCCACCTCCTCAGCAAATTGCCAAAGAAGGTACCGCGGAAGAAAGGCCTCACTACACATTCGAAGTTCTTTACAATTTATGCACACTGGACTAAGTAGTATACTAAGCCGGGAGTGTTCCCCATACCCCAGAATTTGCAAAGAAGGTACCATCAATAATATAACCTAAAATTCACACTTGAAGTCCCAATAGAGATCCTTATTGAAATACATAGATTACAACTAGTTTTGCTAGAGGATCTGACCTATCCCCCTAGCCTCCATAACTTAAGTTACATCCAATTTCATTTATTAAATATATGCTTCAAGTTCAATTTATAGAGGTTCAGATCAAATTAAATGACCCAATTTCTTAAATTTTCGCCAAAGCAATTATCACCGAGGAATTTGCCCAAACCCCCCCCCCTTTTAAAACAACCCAAGCAATGAATGGGATGACGTCTGATGCTTATTTAAATAGGCAAAGCCCAGAAAATTTTGACAGAAGCTTCCCACGAGCACCCAAATGAAAAAACATACCAGACACTATAGCTACTTTCATGAAGTTATGAGATGTGAATGGAATCGCCACCGAGCAGTTTAATGGTGGTAATTGAGGAGCAGCAGTATTTCACTTCATTACCAATTAGAGGTTCATTAATTAACCAAAGAAGCTTCAACAATTACTAATTAAAGGGTCATCGTTCATTTAACAATTGAAGGGTAATTCCTTCTTTATGAATTGAAGGTGATTCCATTGTTAGGAATAAAGGGTCATTCCTTCATTTACCAATTAAGGGTCATTCCTTCATTACCAATTAAGGGTCTTCTTCTTTTATGGGGAATTAGGTGATTCCATGGATATGAATTAAGGTCATCCTTCAATTACCAAGTAAAGGGTACATTGCCTCTTACCAATTATAGGTCTTCCTGCATTTACCAATTAAAGCGTCATCCTTCATTTACCAATTAAGGGTCACCTTTAATTTACAAATAAAGGGTCATCCATTTACCAATTAAGGGTCATTCCTTCTTTAGATTAGAAGGTGATCCCATTGTCTATGAATTAAAGGGTAATCCTTCATTTACCAATTAAAGGGTCAATCCTCATTTACCAACAAGGATCATTCCTTTCTTACCCCCATTAAAGGGTATCCATTACCAATTAAGGGTCATCCTTCATTTATGATTTAAAGTCATGCCATTATTATGAATAAGGGTCATCCTTACATACCAATTAAGGGTCATTCCATTATTTACCAATTAAATGGTCAAATCATTCCCAATTACATGTTCAACATTAACTAATTAAAGGTCACCTTCATTAAGGAATTTCATTTCTCATTTCTGAATGAAAAATTGGGTCATTCATTCCATTTACCAATTCATTTACGAATTAAAAGTGCCATCCATTCATTTACAAATTAAAGGGCATTCCATCTTACAATTAACAAGGCGTACGAATCAGAATTTTAAAGGGGCAATGGATATTTCAAATCAAAGGAGCTATTGCCTTATTACCAATGAAATTTACACTAACAGATTAAAGCCTGAGTTAAGTTGCAGGTTTGGTCCATGTAAAGCCTGTAGTTAAAAAACAATGGTACAAAATTCAATTAAAAACCCATTTTGACCTTCGTTTTTCATTGACTCTTGCAATTGAACTTCAAGGGTCTTGACTCATTGAGAAAAACTTTAGTTAAATTACTGATGTATATACCTATTACACAGAAAAATCCTACTCACACGGTGTAACCAAGACCTTAAGCTACTTCCTGTGACTCTTAGCTCGGACTCCAGTGACATCCCGCCAACTAGTAGTTAAAAAATGGTATTTGAGGAGCAAACATGTTTAATTATATATATAATACCTAGTGACAAAAGATCACCAGTCTCAATGCGTATATAAGCCCTAAACCAATCCCTAACGCTAAGTGCAAATAGAGAAGCTATTTGTATCAGAGTATAAATACATGAATTAAATTGCTTTCCAAAATACCCAAAAAAACACACAGTGAACCAAGATCTTGTGTACTTTTGGCCCTACTCCAATTGACTATACCGCAACCTAGGAAGTTTAGTGTTGGTATTTGAGGAGCAAAATGTGTAATTTTTATACCTATACTATATACATGGTGACAAATGACTCCGTAGCTCAGAAGATACTATAAGCCAATCAATCCCTAACACAGCAATGTGCAAATTTAGAGAGTATTTGTCTCAGAGTACAGTACATGAATTAAATTGCTTAAGATCGTAACTTTACCCAAAAACACACGTGTAACCCAGACATGGTGGACCTCTGGATCTACGCCAATTGACTTTCCGCCACCTCGCAGTTTAATGTTGGTAATTGAGGAGCAACACAGTGTAATTTAATAGTAATATACATAGTGAAAATGACTCAGAGCCTCGTAAAATACCGATAAGCCGTTAATCATCCCTAACTGCAATGTGCAAATTAGAGAAGATACTTTGGCTCAGAGACATACATGAAACATAGTACCAAGTCAGTCCTTAAGAACGAAATGACACCACAACACAGCAAAATGCATCAATCTTAGAGGAAATGATTGTTTTACAGTAATTTAAATTACCACCAAAGTTGCCTACAGTTACTTCCTATGAAGCTGTTGAATCCCTCATAGGTGGTGGGCATAAACCAAGTTCTTATTGGCCTACCCATCCTCCCCCCAAAATGGCAATTTCCCTTACAACTACTTCCCTGCAAACTACCAAAACCCACACTAAAACTGAATGAAAATAATGAATATCCTCAGCACCCAACCAAAAAGTCTGGAAAAAACCCTTAGTATAGCACTAACCTCTAACAGCCAGTTTAACCAAAAACCTAAAATTTCTTACTCCGCATGCGGAAATTGTAAGGTGGCGAATAAAGGGTGCCGTCCAAAGCTAATGACGCGAATGCAAGACTCTAGAGGAATCCCCGCCCCAACAAGCAATATTTAATTAGCCACCAATACTTAATTACTATCAAGGAATGAAAACATTTGTTTACAGAATTTGAAAACGAACCTAATTACACAATTTTGTTAAGGGGATATGAAAAAACAACGGCTAACCATGGTAGCCATGGCCATCCATGCCGCCACATCTCAAAAACAAGCATTAATTGCAAACAATTATGTGTATGGAACTAAATATACCCCTTGACTCTTCCATCATTCCAGATTTATAGGGAGGGGTATTTATATCACTCAAATCTACACCCAGTAGGAAGCCCACAATGTAACTCCTGTGTGTTTAACTACAAAGCCCTAGTCCAAGCAATTGGTAACCCATGAAAATGAAAAAAATATTTTCCCCTCAAATCCTAATTAAAAACTCAACGTACCTCATTATTACCATTATTAACAAATATGTTTGCAATATTTAGGTCAACCCTAGAAATTGTCTGAAGGTCTGTGGGGCAATGTCGACAACGCTTGCCACACCCATATGAAAACATCACCACATGGCCGTGCGTATTGTGGCAAATGATTTCTGTACCTGTAAGTAAATGGTGCATGCGACACAAAATTCATGAATAAAAAAGCCATCTAGACCGGACCATAGGACTCACTTTTTAAACTACAGCCAACCAACATATTTAATTAAATCGCTGTTCCATGAGGTAGGTTCTCCCGAACAATGTGTTAGGCCAACACTGAGTGATTGCCAATAAAAATCCCCCCCCGTGTTTTGAGCAAAATAAACCAGGTGGCATCAAACCATCTAAGCACCATAATTGAGCTCCTTAAATCTCAACGGTGAATAATGCCTGGATTACGAAATCAACCAAGACTATACGGAATAAAAATACACACCGTTATAATTGAGAATGCTAGGAAGTACTCTATGCATATCCAAATATTGCTTTTAAGGCCTATGCCCATTTGCACACTTCATAACAATCAGCGTTAATATGGTACTATGCCAGAACTTCCCAATTGTGTCCACACTTATCCCCGATTAACAACCTCCTGTATTGAAAAGAATATTGTACACCTGGGCCAACCCAATTAACAGGGATCCCAATGCAATAAATTGATTAGATGCTTACAATACAAAGAGAATCTCACAAGCATTATATTTGTCAGGCGTGTCCAAAGTGCAAGCACTCCGCACGAAAAGGTTTCAGAAAAAAACATTATATACCTTTGCACTTCCTGGCCTTGAAAACTTGAGATGAGATAATTAGAGTGACCAGAGCCTCTAAAACCAATTCTACTTATTTTTGTTTGGTTTTGCAGTACGGGAAGCATGATTCAAACGGTTCCCCAATTATAAAATTCCACTACCACAAAAAGAATAACTTTGGGCATTCTTAGCCGTCTAAAAGGGTGTGAAGAAGAAAGAATTTAACATGACTGTACACTTAGTATGCCATAAACAGGCCACCCACTGTATAACCAAACCGGACATGTCCCACTGCCTATCTCTGTCCTCCAAAATGCAAAACACACAGCCCAACTTAGCAAAGCCCAATAATTGTGCACCGTTGTCAACTGCCAGAACTAGTCAGATTTACAAACACTTGACCACCCATGCCGTGACCATCTTGGAAAACAACATCCTACCAATACTATATGCATAGAGTTAACTATAAAATTTGAATGCCAATGCATTCTCTACCTTACCATTTTACTGTTCCAATCCCTTCCCCTTATAGTCTTATGATTTTACTTGTGCAACCCCTGTTTGAGGAGTAAAAAAAAAACTATAGTAATGATAGTTCGAGTTCGCACAACATCGTAGTATTTCGGCGAAAAAAACGAACTCACCCGTTCGAATAAATTCAAGTGATCAGTAACACTTCTGAATTGGTCCAGTCGTCTCAGGCAACACACATCAACACATGAAAAACAATTTCGTCCCACTTGCACGATTTCCAGCTCCAAGACAAAACATGCCAGCACTGTCAAAAGTTCCGCCGTAATCAAGGTAAACGATGCGTTGTACTACTCGGGGTTTCTAGAACTAGAAATAGCAGACAATAGCGTCGGGCCAGAAATGGATGATCAAACGAAGATACATTTACTTGCCTTGCAACTCCACGATCGCAATTCCAAAGTCTGTGTCTGTTCCATCACGAAAAATACGGCTTAGAAAATATAATTAGAACCCATAAAAGCGCCTGACTAAGAAGATATTCTAAAATCTATAGATGCAAAATACTGAAGCTTCAATCCGTGGCTTCGGTTTCGCAGGCCTGGTTGCAGATGATTATTCTCCGTCCAACAAGCGTTCGAACCACAATAGAAACCCATTAAATTGCCGACTGAACGGAAATATTCCAATAATCTATCAAGGCAAAAAATAATATGGTCCTGTCAGCGGCTTCCATGACTCTCACAATCTAACAGTACATCATCTCGTCCAACACGAATATGGCGTAAATAAAACAAAAATTCAAAAACACTATAGAAAAACCGTAACAGGTCGACTGAAACGCGGAAAATTCCAAATTCCTAAAGACAAAATACTATGCTTCGACGCGCACCCACAATTAGCAGTTACAATTTTAAATTGTCCACAAGCACAGAAAGGGCGACTAGGACGCCCCGTGGCAAATAGCGAAGTGACCATTTCCAAGAAAGCCGGTTAAGTTCCCCGGAAAAAACAACACCGATGGTTGTGAAGACAAAAGGGTGAAGGACGAATGGTCTCCAATATAATCGGTAACCAGGCAACCCAAAGGGATCAGAACATCAGTTCCTGGTGTTAAATCAGTTAATTGCGTTTTGCAATAAACTTAACTGTCATCAAGCACCGCGGACCCAGTATTGAATTGCCAGTTTGCAGCCAGCCATGAAATCTCTTCCGTCTCAGCCATATCAAAAACATCTGCGGTACGTGCACTGCGACTAACTACCCAAAGAAGTACCGGACGGCACTATCACGGTGGTAGTTTAAACCCTCTTAGTTTGCATTTCACACAGTTGTTTCATATTGTTCGATTACCATCCTTTCAACAATTGTTTGTGTTTAATACGGCTTGTAATTATCGGTTTGAAGCTGCATTTCATGATAACATTGTTATTAACTCCAAACAAAAAATTCCTCCGCTGTGCTCCATCTGACATGAATATTATGGAAGCCATTCTTGACAAAGTCACATAGCTTCAACACGAGAACGCCACCAGCAAATAGGGAAAATGGGATTGTAACTGCCAGTCTCGTCGCACAAGAGAAAACCTGACAAAAGAAAAGAACACTCTGAAAATTCTTAAGCCATATGTGAAAAAGAAGAATGGAGGACTGGGAGAGGTGTCGTTTGTTTGTGGAGCTAGGAGAACCGAGATACATATAATCAGGATACAGACCAGGTGGACCTGGTTATACCACATTCATAATATGTTCACGTTTCTTGACCAGTTTTTACTGCTGAATCTGAAGAAATGCAAAAATTCAAAATGGAACCAAAACATAAAAAAATCATAGTGTTAAGTACTCAAAGTTGTAATTTTTTCCCCTGTTCAGTCAAACAGCCATTGGACCAATTAAAGAGACACTGCCACAATTGAACATTGTGCGCCCCAAGATTTTTCAAAATCGATATTTTTGCACTGGTTGTAAACGCTTTTTTTATACATTAGCCCCTCACCTCAAATGATTAAGACCAAAATCAGCGTCCTTATGGGAAACAGAACGGTTGTTATAATTAATGTCGCCGGCGAATTAATACAGCAGACGACGAAAAGGCGTTTAACACAAAAAAGCACGCCGTATGCATATTCCCCACGGCATGCATCCTGTTTGACCGGTCTATGACCTTAGTGGTTTTAATATCAAGAGTGCGAGGTCTATGATATTCATGACACACATTTGTTGTTTCATTGATTTGATTACCTGGATGGCTGTAAAATCTTTAACGTCCATATCTGTTTTGGAGTACGTTAGTTGGATTCTATTTTGTAAACAGCATGGTAACAGTTAGCGCATATTAGAAATTAGAAATTCGGAAATTCGTTATTAAGGGAGCTATCGACCTCGGGTTGGTTTTCTACACCGATCGGGACCTACTGAGTATAATGAGACCCATTTTGAAAATTCGACTTTCGAAAATTTTCCAAGTCCCGACATGTCTAAAATGGAGGAAACCCAACCCAGAGGTACGATATCTCCCTTAATAACGAAATAAATGCCTAATTTCTAATTTCTAATATGCTGCTAACTGTAACATGTGTTTTGTAAAATGTATCTCTTTATTTTTTTCCAAGGGCCTAGACTACCATTTGAGAACAAATTGAAGAAAATTTCCATATTTTGTGAAAAGTGCCAGTGCTGGTTAAAATTTATGTTCCATTAACCCACCTGAATTAAGGGATTCAATAGGCCTCCAATACAACAACGCATCTGAGTTTATCTTTTTGACCGTAGAATGGTAAATTTGGTATATACAAGGCCCTTTAGCCATTAATTGAAAACCAATATGAATAGGCTTTCAACACAATTTATTACTACATGAGCGGCCCTGTTTGTGTATAGAACTCCATAACTGATTCAGAGCAATTTAAATATCATAACATAATCAAAGTGAATGAGATCTGCACGATGGCAGCCTAGATAGGCGGTCAATATGGCTACAAATGTCAATCAGTAAAGGTCAGTAATTCATTCACGCTGTAGGCTAAAAATTTATATTTTGTGTTTTTAGTTGGATTTTCACTTCCAAAAATCCCAGTAAGGCTATCTTAAGGCCAAAAAAAAATGTTTGATTGTCCATAGATGACTTTTTAGAGTTGGGTCGGTCGGTCGGAAAAACTTTTTTTTTTTAATATCAATAGCAAACTGCATTGAAACATGTTTGTTTGTATTAATAAATTAATCAAACACTAAAAATCAAGTTGATTCTTACTCAAAAATGCATCTTTGTACATTATGAAACCCAACTAACATGCTAAGAAACTGTTTAAACATCGTCTTTTTTACATTTCAGAAAGTTAAAATTGAAAAAAAAAAACTTTTTAGGAATTTTTTTTCAAAATTAGGGTCGGTATTCTTTTGCACAGTAAAAGGAAAAAAAAAACTTTTTCCTGAATTCCAAAATTAGGGTCGGTCGGATGAGGACAATCAAACAATTTTTTTTGGGGGGGGGGGCCTAAGTATCATTGAGTCGTTATTCATCAAATATCCCAATATGGATGCCAATGGACGCCCAAAACCTACCAAAAATAAAGAAACACACATCTCTAGACTATTAGTGATCGGATTTTTCGCCGCTTAGCAAGTGCCATTTCCAGCCATATTGGATACCCATCTTGGATGGCATCTTACATGTTTCGATACCTAATGATGTGTACATTGATCTGATTGACTCACAGGGGTATACACAACTATTGCAGTACTAGGTTAGACACAGCTATCAGTTTTCGCTATCTTAGAGTATCGTAAGCCATCTTGGATCCTAAAATGAAGAAATTTATAATCGCATTTTTAAAACATATTTCTTATGGTTTTAATTTCTTGACTGCCAAAACACCAGGATAGATGCCAAATTACCAACCTTCAGTCAAAAGTAGATCACGATCAGACACTTTATTGTATTGACGGCCATATTGGATTCATTGATTACGTGGTTACATAATCATATATTAATTGATCACAACGAATGTTTTAACGAGACAGGCTGAAAAGTACAACTTTTGAGTGAACAAGAGATGAATGTTTTGTGTTTTGGTGGCCATTTTTTTTCTTTGCGTTTCTACAAAAATGCTCAAGGTTGCTCGTCTGGCATCCATCGGATTCAGAATCAGCATCAAAAACTGGTCTAGAAACCGTTGAAAAACGTTATATATCTAATAAAACAAGGTTGATATATATATTAGTTATCAGTGAATCTGAAACCTGGACTAATAGGGATACATGTATGGTATAGAAATAGTATAACGATGACAATACTTATATAGAACAGGTCATTAAATTTCACTAAATTTCTCTATTGTGAAGAAAATTCAAATGATCGAATGGTGAATTGAATCCTTATTAGCGTACTTGGGAACAGAAACTGCAAGTAAAATACCTTGTGAGGATGATTATTCGTTATGGGAACCTTTAAAAGTTAAAGGGCCCAAAAGAAAATAATAAATTAACAAGTTACACAAGACACCCAAATCTTTAATGTTCGCTTCTCAGGTTCTACCTGTATCATAACGGCATTGATTGATTATAAACCCAAACTGATATAAACACTTCATGAGAATTATGTTTTGCTTGTCTGTTTATTCGTGAAGAAATGTGTTACTTACCTCCAAAATAAACTGAAACGACGCCTCCTATCGCCCACAATGTATTTCCCCAAGCAAAACTGACAGCTGCGCCATCATTTCCAGCATCTCCACTTAAGTCAATGAGAACCAGTAAATATAGTGCTTCCACACCACCATCACTTGCACCACATATTGCCGATAATACCGCCATTTTTTTTTTTTTTTTTTTTGATTCAGAATCAGCATCAAAAACTGGTCTAGAAACCGTTGAAAAACGTTATGTATCTAATAAAACAAGGTTGATATATATATTAGTTATCAGTGAATCTGAAATCTGGACTAATAGGGATACATGTATGGTATAGAAATAGTATAACGATGACAATACTTATATAGAACAGGTCATTAAATTTCACCAAATTTCTCTATTGTGAAGAAAATTCAAATGATCGAATGGTGAATTGAATCCTTATTAGCGTACTTGGTAACAGAAACTGCGAGTAAAATGCCTTGTGAGGATGATTATTCGTTATGGGAACCTTTAAAAGTTAAAGGGCCCAAAAGAAAATAATAAATTAACAAGTTACACAAGACACCCAAATCTTTAATGTTCGCTTCTCAGGTTCTACCTGTATCATAACGGCATTGAAGAAATGTGTTACTTACCTCCAAAATAAACTGAAACGACGCCTCCTATCGCCCACAATGTATTTCCCCAAGCAAAACTGACAGCTGCGCCATCATTTCCAGCATCTCCGCTTAAGTCAATGAGAACCAGTAAATATAGTGCTTCCACACCACCATCACTTGCACCACATATTGCCGATAATACCGCCAGATATGCAAAAGAACCGTAGATCGGAAGCGTGAAGCACGTTATAGCACAGATTACGAGGAAGATAGCATACAATTTCCAGCAAGAAATTAATTTTTTGTCGACGATTATGCCTACAGAAAACCTTAAAACTAAGCTGCATATCCCCATTATTGACAACAAAAACGCGGATTTGAGTTCATTAATTCCTAACCTTTTCGCATGGGGTGCAATATATACGAATAGGGGTGTGAACGCCAGTCCATTTCCCAAGCCCAATAAACAAGTGCTCCAAAATTGAATGTTTTTGCAAAACAGGTTCAAGTTAAGGTTTGAGGCACACTTGCACAAGTAAAATTTTAATTTTGTGTAAATGTTGCAATTTGTTAACACAGGCGTAGTTTGCGCCGATGTTTCTGCGAACTTGTCCTCTCCAGACATTGCGGGACGAAGAAACATCGCGAAGCTACAAATATTGCACATAATTCCTGCCGTCACTAAAAATGTTCCTCTCCATCCATATTCCTTGAGGGATTTTTGAAAGAAGATTGGTAACACTAAAGTTCCTGCAGCAGCAAAACCTGTGAGGAGGCTGTTGGCAAGCCCAATTTTCGTCTTGAAATAGTATGTACAATATATTCCTGAGATGTACCACGGAAAGCCAAGGCCAATTGCTGTAAACATATCAAATGAAAAGTTTATTAGTGGAATTAAGGTTACGTGTTATTGCTAAATTAAGTAATCGATAAATAATTAAAAACACAATGACATACAAGACTACTGAGTCTTTTATTTGGGTATTAAAGACTATAGACCTTATTACTGGATAATATCTAGAGTATCTCACACCCTACACGGTGACGTATGTTTTAACTAATTAGTTGTTATCAAGATGAGGTTCATATCCAGTAAGTTCGATTTTAATGAAGGCTAGTTCCAAAACCAGAATATTTTTGAAAGTAGTGTAAAAACAAAACATGTTTTATGGCGAATTTTAAAGTAATAATTTGTATATTTTCTACAGAATAATAGTTTCTGCAAAAATATTGCAGAAGGATTGGAGGCAACATATTTAATCAATGGTTATGTTATGTTGACAATATGCTTAAATCAACAATAACACATTTTTTGAAGAGCGCCACAAAATTTTAAAATACAGCAAGTAAATCAGCGTCATCCCCTGGCAAGATGGCAGTCTGGAACATGACATCATATGACCTTTGACCTTGGTCCATGACCTTTGACATCATCCACATATGAATGAACCTTAATGCACCTTAACCCCAAGTCTTGTATAAAGTTGGATCGATTGAGCCCATATTTATTGGTCAAGTTATGAGTTGCAAAAATATTGGGAGAGACGTAGTCGAGCCCAATATTTTAAAACTCATAACGAGACCAATTAATATTGAACGAAAATCATCCAATTTTATCGTTATTATGTTTTGGATCCAATAGTTTCCCACACTTGGATCCATGCAAACATAATGGTTTAAAACGGGCCTAAACTTTTCGGACAAGACGTGAAAAAACGAAAACCTAACCAAACTGGAACACACACGGACATGCGCCCTATCGCTTTTCATGCCGGGGGGGGGGGGATAAAAATTTTTTTTTTTTTTTTTTTTTTTGGGGGGGGGGGGGGGGGGGAATAAAAATAAAATAAACGAATTTTAAGTTAATAATTGACAAGTATCTGTAAATGGTCAAGGAATTTTATTTAAAAATTAGGATCGGGGATCCCAGATTATAATTCAGTACCCAGTGGAAACGTCCCTCCAATTTGAAAAAAGCGCAATGTACATGTTTCCCCTCATCCTTCAGTTGTTCCGTCGGTTCATGCAACTCATATTAGGATCATATGAATCAGATGGTGCTTTTCAAAATAAACGGACAGACATTTCTCGCATGGCAGTGTCGCCGGTTGAATTAGAATCGGGGATTCATGATTCCAATTACAAATCATGTTAATTATCAAAACCTAAAACGAGTTGCAGTGTTAACAATCGATCACTATAGCAATACGACTATCTCAAACCCCTTAGAGACTTATTCAAAAGAGTTGGACTTTGCTTAAGAAACTCTCTCTGGATTTAAGGCTGTTGGCAGCTTATCTCTGTCCGGACATAGGGTGCTTCACATTAGATACTTGGTAGCTACGCTCTTGCATGCTCGCTATGCCTGACGGATGCCTGATGGAGCAATTCCTGCTAGGATGTATAAGTTTTCCGTTAGAGTTGGTCGAAGACATCCTGTGATAAGCCAGCAGTAGGTATTTTAACGCTGGATCAAGCTTCTTGGCATGAGTTGATCTTTCCCATACAGGGCAGGAATACTCTGCACATGAGTAGCACAGGGCAAGTACCGTCGATCTTTGGTTATGTTGCATATCCTGAACAAGTTAGTTTACCACGGCCAATGGATATCCAGGTGTTAGGTGAGATACCTGCTGACCCAGGCAATTGGTCCACCCTCCAATAGAGGCTTAAGAGTCATTTCAGATTTTCTCGGTCAGGAGAGTATATGGCTGATTGACTTAAAAATAGACAATAAAATCCTGCACAACTACTTAAGTTACTAGAATTAAGTATTTAAACAGTTATGATGCATGATGTTTGAAAATACCCAAGAACTATAACCCCCCCCAAATCTATTTGTGGCATTCTTGAGATTGTTATGAGGTCTCGTGGACGTCAAAGGTCAGAAATACCCTTTAAACACAAACAAATGAGCCTTGAGCACAAGTGATCTAAATTTTATATAATAACACAGATTTAATGATTTTAATCAGATTGGTTCAGAATTTGGTATGTCCAAAACATAATCACATGTACAATTCAATGTTAAACTCAACAGTTATAGTTTACACAAAAGTTCTTCCAGAAGTGACAGATTTTTTCCATAGTTAAAAGATGCGTTGCAGTTCAACGATGATATGTCCTCACAGCGAAGACTCCAAAATGACAACATGTAGTCTTATAAAATCCTCGGTATAATAATCCAACGGGATCTTCTCTGTCTTGGAGATAATTTTGTCCAGCAGTTCAAGACGACGGGGCTTTCCCTCGACGACACTAATATTCTGTAATACAATCCAGGTATTCTAAAACCAGTCTGCCGCTAATGTCCTCATATATGACCACAAACTGGAATCCCTTTTTGATTCCAAAAATACATCGCGGTCTCCGGACCGGAGTGTCGTCTGCCGGAGTGTCGTCTGCCGTCGTGGTTTGTGAATGGGGCCAAAGGTCACATGAGGTCACCAAGGTCACACGAGGTCACCAACATGTCAACCCCCACCCCCCCTTCCACCAAGTTACATCATCGTAACCCTTACGGAACTCATATGGCATGCAATATATTATATTAAGGGTTAACATTTTGACCACAGACAGACAGACATACACACACACAAAAACACGCACAGACACGCACAGGCACGCACACACACACACACACACATTCGGAAACACACACAGACATACGACCAGAGTAATCCCTACGTGCCGTCTGCAATTCTGCAGACGACACAAAAACTGAAGCTCTTTTGGCTTACAAAACTAGCTAGCTATAACTATATATACTAGCTCCTGACTACTGGCCCTGAGTCTTTCCAGTGAGCAGTATTTAACTTCTCTCAGCTAGATTCCCCTCTCTAACAATAATCGTTACAGTATCATCATGCATGAACATAATCTTGCACTGACCAAATGGATTTCACATAAATTACATCATCTGCATTGCATCACCTCACAATTATAACTTCATGGGGAACCCCCAAATTATGCAATCTGTTTTGATCTCAATGCATAAACAAGTTGACTCAGTTTCTAAATTTACATCGTGGGGAATTCCCATTCACCTCTCCAGTTGTAAACAACTGGTGCATTTCAACATAGCACTAAGGGAATTCCACCTTCTTTTCTTGCACTATCTATCTAGTAAATAACACCTGGTCTGATCTCAATATAGAACAAGGGGATTTCCATAATAAACAAAGTGCTTCTTCCATGAGAAACCTTTTCTAAAATACAATTGAGAATCAAATTAATATTTTTTATCACAAAATGGAGGCTAATATAACATTGTGAACGTAGGTGACATTTGAGAAGTTCCGAATGAGCAAATCGACAGGAAAAGACCAACCGAACCGCTGTGAGAAATTGTGTACCCATACCTATGGCCGAAAGTATTTGGCACAATGAAAGAGAAAAATCAAGTTTAGTTTTTTGTCAAAACCCTGCTTAACGAATTTGATAAGCCATTTTTTATTTGAAAAAAAAAACCAGGTTGATCGAATCGAAAAGCTAGGGTTTGATAAACCTGCTTTATTGGTCGTGAAACTTGGTTGTTCAATCGAAAAACCAGGTTTTTCTAAAACCTGTCTGATCGAATTTGATAACCTAGTTTTCCGATTTGAAAAACCAGGTTTATTGATTCGAAAAGCTAGATTTTAATAAAGCTAGTTTATCGGTTGAAAAACCTGGATTTTCAAAACCTTGCATATAGAATTTGATAAAGATTTTTTTTTTATTTGAAAAAAACCAGGTTTATTGATTTGAAAAGCTAGGTTTGATCAATCTTGTTTATCGGTCGAAAATATCGGAATATCAGGTTTTTTAAAACCTTGCTTACCGTATTTGATAAACCAAGTTTTTGGATTTGAAAAAGAAACAGTTTTATGAAATCGAAAAGCTAGGTTTTGATTAACTTAATTTATCGATCGCAAAACCCTATTTTATCTTTTGAAAAACCAGGTTTTTCTCTTTGTGCATTAAAAAATCCTGTTTTTGTTTTAACTGCAGATGCGGTAAACAATAGATGCTCACTCATAATAAGACACCGCTCCGAGCTCCCACGAACAAACTTCTTCGTAACAATTACAAATGCAGAGCTCCGCTCATTAAACTCATTGCTAAATGGTGACGTCATATTTGTGATACAGCGAGATTTCGGAAATTCTGCAATGTGTGTTCATGACGTTCGAGACTTCTTAGACCTCAGGTGGTCAAAATTATAAGCGCAATGATAATGGGAAAATCCGAGATGGTCTCGGCTATTGGAAGCTGAAAACAATTCAAATCAGACTTTCCGTTGGTGAATTTTGGTGTTGTTTTTGTGTTAGTAAAGTTGCGCCATGAGTCAATATCCCAGAAATTGGGGTTGAAAAAGTACTCCCTAAATAATCGTATATTGTGCGCGATATAACGTGACTAGTGAGATGTACTATTTGTGTTGGTGTCACTTGGTCAATTCTGAACACACTGTATCATCTATGCAGGGTTACATGAACGTTTACTATGCTGACATTACACAAGCATGGCTATTTTCCGGCAGTGGAACCAAGTTTGAATTGGAAATGCAATGGGAGTATTGATTGTTGTCATAATTATATGCGCGGAACCGTGTTTTTGACTAAGAACCGTCAGTTGCGGCGCGGTCAAGCATGGTTTGCATGACACGTACAATGTACACACAGATTGCCTGCATTCGGTTGCGTGTATACTGCAACGCGGTTCGTTTAAACTTAGGTCAGTCAGCCGTGGCTTGATCGAGCGCTCGCTATAGATAGCCGAGCGTCTTATGGTTATTTGCATATATAGGAAGGTACTACACATGCGCGAATTGCCGTCGGTGACTAGCGTCGGTGACTAGAATCTTTTATACAGGCTTCAATAGAGTAGGTTTGTTTGTGGCTCAAAAAGAGGTCTTGACAGCGCTCTCCAAGAGAGGTCGAGGGCAACTATTTTTTTTTGGTTATACTTCGTCCGGACAGATGCAAGGGGTGATGTCATCACTTTCGCGCAACTATTTGGCATGCGTATCGTGCACGCCACTTTGTACGCTCGCGATTACAGCTGCGACTTACCGCGATGCGATGTTTTACACAGCGTGAAAGATATGACATCACTCTTCTGGCCGGACGAACTATGAATGCCAATGAACTAACTCGGTTTGCGACTATATTGTTTCACCTCGTGGCAATGGAAAACCGCGGAATTAAGACTTACCGCAGCAATCACGCGTGCGTTTTGCGTTGCCGTCTGTTTTCGTGGTTGTAATTACGCTCGCACTTAGGAGCGGTGACAGCTCTGATGCGTAATTATATACTGGAACGACGAGGTGATGTGAAACAGAACTATAGATGTACGTACCTTTACCAGACCATCACTATCACGTACGTACCATTTACCAGGGTTAGTTTGTTGTGCTAGGGTACTTTCCATCATCATTGCTGATTTTTAGTGTTAGTAATTTGATAAAGTTGTGAAGATTTAATGGTCTATTTTTAAAACTCAATCAGCCATACCCTCTGGTACGAGATTATCTGAACTGACCCACAAACCTTCATTGCAGGGTGGACCCAATTGCCGCGGGTCAGCAGATATCTCACCTACCCCTGGATAACCATGGCCGTGGTGAAAACTAAATTGTGCACAATTTGACTTTTAAATTTCATTTAGTAATTTGTGTGCGCTGATCACGAACTGCCAGCACACTGCACCTCTGTTGTGCATCCATAGTATATATCCTAATTGCTTGTGTGAATGAAATTCTGGTAGTATTTTATCTTGGTGTATAACATCAATTTGCTACAATGGGTGGCTTTTCATTTCGTGGAAGCCGTGGTGGCAGGCACAAAAAACGTTGAAGGATTGCTACGAGGACTTGCATCAGAAAATCAACAGTGTCTAATCAGTAACACAATAATAAAATTACCTTGATTAAGGTACAAATAGTTAACAATCTTAACCAAAATGATGTACGCTTTTGCTAACTGGAATGCCAGGTCTATCAGGCAAAAAACAAATCCACTGCAGTGTGTGGACTTTTTCGTCATCAGCAATCATTTGGAATATCTTTGCCCATCCACCTGCAATCTTTGGCTGACGGGAGATAGCAGAGATGATGTAACCATTTGCTGATAGCCAGAATACTTTACCTACTTATAAGCTTCATCATTCTCAACCCGCGCATCATAGAAGAGGAGGTACAGCTATTCTCGGTAGGGATGGTCTCCATGTAAGGATAACGAGACCTTCGAGTTTAATTTCATGGAAAATATAAATGTCACAATATCATCACCTTCCCCCCCTACCTCCTTCGAGAGGGAAAGACAACTTATTCTAATTTTTACAAACTCAGTCTGACAAGAAAATAAATTCACACCTCATCAATGTGTTCTCTAGATATTCTCTCTCTTTTTGCTACTTTGACAGTTGGTATTGGCCCATCTGCTCCTAACTGAGACTTAAATGTAACATTTTGACGTTGCTGATGACCGTATAAGGCTCTATCCTTCCTCAATATTCTGATCTGCCATGACTTGAAACAACTATTTGTTGGCCCACCTCACATCGGGAACCACACTCCAGATCTACTAATACTTTGAAGCAAGACAATTTTTTGAGCCATTTTCAACTCAAGTCACGTGTGCCGTCTGACAACTACGCTGTCAAGTGCTTCATCAAATTCACCGACCTGGACCGTGCATTAAAACCATGCAGACCTCGCGGAAAATTCGCAACATCAAAAGACTCTTTCTCTCTGATATAACTATCTGCATTTGTTTGTTTGCCTTCAGACGCTGAGTGTGATTCTCTAGTTAATGAATATAATAACATCTTATCTAAGACACTTGATGAACATGCTCCACTCGTAAATCGATCTGTAGTTCTGCGTCGATCCTCATGCACCTTGGTACACAGATGTTCTTCGTGCTGAGAAGAAGGAACGGCGTCTGCTGGAGCGCAGAGTTTCACAGACTGGGCTCACAGTATGCAAAGAGGCTTACAAAGATCAGTGCTCTAAATACGACTCTCTTCTTTCTAAAGCCAAGACTGATTATCATAACAACCAGATTACTACATGTGATCAACGGGACCTTTTCCGTGTAGTCAGTAAGTTAACTTGCGCCATGAGTCAATTATCCCAAAAGTGGGGTTTGAAAAAGTTATCCTCTAAAAATGATATCTGTGCGCGATATATTGTGACTAGTGAGATGTACTATTTGTGTTGTGTCACTGGTCAATTCTGAACACACTGTATCATCTATTGCGGGTTACATTGAACGTTTTTTTCATATGTGACATTACACAAGCAGGCTATTTTCCGGCAGTGGAACCAAGTTTGAATGGAAATGCAATGGGAGTATTGATGTTGTCCTTAATTATATGAGAGGACAGGGTTTTGACTAAGCACCGTCAGTGCCGGCAGAGGTCAAAGCATGGTTTGCATTGACAAGTACATGTACAAACAGTTGCATAATTCGGTTGCGTGTGATACGCAACGCGGTTCGTTTATTTAAACTAGGTCAGTCAGCGGGCTTGATCGAGCGCGCTATAGATAGCGAGGCTTATGGTATCTGCCATATATAGGAAGGTACTACACATGCGCGAATTGCCGTCAGTGGTGATAGCGTCGGTGACTAGAAATCTTTATAAGGCTTTCAATCGAGTAGGTTTTTTGTGGTCCAAAAAGGAGGTCTTGACAGCGCTCTCCAAGAGAGGTCGAGGGCAACTATTTTTTTTTGGTTTAACTTCGTTCCGGACAGATGACAAGGGGTGATGTCATCATTTCGCGCAACTATTGGCATGCGTTATCGTGCACGCAAACTTGTACGCTCGCGATACAGCTGCGATTACCGCGACTGCGAGTTTTACACAGCCGGGAAAGATATGACATCACTCCTTCTGGCGGACGCGCAACTATGGATGCCAATGAAACTAAAAATAACTCGGTTTTGCGATATTACTGTTTCACCTCGTGGGCCAATGAAGGCAATGGCCCAAACCGAGGAAGTAAGACTTACCGCAGGCAATCACGCGTGCGTTTGCGTTGCCGACTGTTTTCGTGGTTTGTAAGTACGCTCGCCACTTAGGAGCGGGTTGCCACCAGCTCTTGGATGTAGTACTTATATACTGCCAGACGAGGTGAACAGACTATAGCATGTACGTACCTTTTACCAAGACCATTCACTATCCACCGTAGTACCATTTACCAGGGTTAGTGTGGTGCTTGGGTACTTCAATTTCATCATTGCTGATGGTTGATTTAGTAATTTGTAAGTGTGTAAGATTTAATTGTATCTTTTTAAACTCAATCAGCATATACCCTCTGGTCCGAGAATATATGAACTGACCACAAACTTCTTGCAGGTGGACCAATTGCCTGGGGCAGCAGATATCTCACCTACCCTGGATAAACATTGGCCGTGGTGTGAACTAAATGTGCACAATTATTTTAAATTTCCAATTTATAAGTTGTGTGAGCCGCTGTCACGAACGGCAGCACACTGCCACATCTGTTGGCATCCATAGATAAATCCACTAAATGCTTGTTGAATTCGTGTAATATTTCTTCTTTGTTGTTAACATCAATTGCTACCATGGGTGCTTGTCATTTCCGTGGAAGCCGTGGTGGCCAAGCACAAAAAACGTAAGATTGCTACGAGGACTTGATCAGGAAACTCACAGTGTCTAATCAGGGAACCACAATAATAAAGTAATTGATTAGGTAACAAATAGTTTAACAATCTTAACCAAATTGAAGTACGCTTTGCTACCTTGAATGCCAGGTCTATCAAGGCAAAAAACAAAATACACTGCATGTGTGACTTCGTAATCAGCCATCAGTTTGGATATCTGCCATCACCGAATTTGGGGTTTTGATGTGGTGAGATAGCAGAGAGCTGTAGACATTGCTGATATCCAGGAATACTTACTAATATAAGCTAATCATTCTAACCGCCATCATAGAAGAGCGGAAGTACAGCTATTATCTTAGGGAATGGTTCCAGTAAGGGATAAACGAGAACATGCGAGTTTAATTCATGGAATATATGATGTCGGTCACAATATCATTACCTTCTACCTCCTTCCAACTTATTCTAATCTACCAACTCAAGTCTGACAAGAAAAATCAAATTCACCTATCAATGTTTCTAGATGAATTCTCTTCTCTGGATACTTGACAGTTGGTATTAATGGCCCATTTGCTCCTTACTGGAGACTTAAATGTACCTGTTGACGTGCTGTGACCGTGAGGCTCAAGTCTCCTCAATATCTTAGATCTGCACGACTTGAAAACAAATAGTGTGGCTCCAACTCACATCGGAACCACACTCTAGATCTACTAATAACTGGCAGCAAGCAATACTTTGTGAGCCATATTTCATCTCATAGTCACTTGCCGTCTGACCACTACGCTGTCAAGAGCTATCAAAATCAAACGACTCTTTGAACGTGCATAAAACCATGCAGACTCGGAAAATCGCAACATCAAAAGAGACATCTTTCTCTCTGATATACGATCTGCATTTGTTTTGACTTAAGAACGCTTGAGTGTGATTCGCTAGTTAATGAATATAAAAACATTTACTAAGACACTTGATGAACATGCTCCACGGGAAATCGATCGTAGTTGCGTCCTCAAGCACCTTGGTACACAGATGTTCTTGTGCTGAGAAGAAGGAAAGGCGTCGGCTGGAGGTAGAGTTTCACAGACTGGGCTCACAGTATGCAAAGAGGCTGACAAAGATCAGTGTTGCCAACGACAACTCTCGTCTTTCTAAAGCCAAGACTGAGTATCATAGCAACAGATACTCATGTGATAACGGGGACTTTTCAGTGTGTCAGTAAGTTAACTTTCTCCAGAGTGAACAAACCGATACCTGCCACATGAATGTCCAAAAGATCTTGCTGACAATTTTGGGCAGATATTTTCCACAGAAGATCAAGAAGATGCGTAACCGTCTACATGATGCTACTACTGCCTCTATGTCGTGGAACTAACAGAGTCATGCCAAAGCAACTTCAGCTACTTTTCTACAGCGTCTGAAGAGGAGGTCTTGAAATCCATCAAATCAGCATCGATCAAGTCCCGCACCTTAGACCCGTTACCAGCTGGTCTCCTTTAAAACTTTTTATGTCTTGAGATCTTACCAGTCAAAACAAGGATTGCCAACTTCTCCTTGTCTTCGGGTATTCCCAGCTCTCAAGGAAGGCATCTGTCATCCCGCTGCTGAAGAAATCGGCTTGGACACCAAAATCCTCTCAAATTATCCGCCCTATATCTAATCTGCATTTCTTGGAAGGTGATTGAAAGAGTAGCAGTGAATCAGTTGCAGACTACATCATCGAAATGATATCCATGTCCGATGCAGTCGGCAATACCGGCAAGTAAAAAGTACTGAGACCGCTCTGTTACGGGTGCAGAATGACAATCTTGACTGCTCTTGACAAACAAAAAAGAGGCTGTACTAGTGTTACTGAACTTCAGCGCCGCCTTCGACACCATATACCACAAACAGCTCCTAAGCCGTCTAACTGAACGGTATGGGATAAATGGAAAAGCATTAGTGGTTCTCGTCAACACTGGATGGCCGAACTCAATCGATATCAGTCAGAGGTGCTTCGTCAGGTCCTGTGGCGGTAGAGTGTGGATCCACGGCGCTGGGTTACTGGACCGATTGACTTCATCTTGTTCAGTTGCCCCACTACAGGTCTCATCACTGCCCACGGTATTTCAATTTGTGTTATGCTGATGACACCCAGCATCTACTGACTTTCCACCTCGGGATCGTGAAGCAGCCATAAAAAGATTGAAACATGAATTGCAGAAATCAGATCATGGTCTGTAATGTAAATCCAACAAGCTGATTTTAAATACCAAGAAGCCGGAGATGTTGTACTTTCGCTATCATTTTAGCATATCGGCTAGCAACTCTCAGGCCATCTATGATCATTGGCAATTCTGTTATACATCCGTCAGCTGAAGTACGGAACCCTTGGTGTATCTTAGACTCAACACTAAGAATGATCAATCATGTTATAGTAGATTCAACCCATCGTGTCACCTCTAGTAATTTTCCGAAGGTATGGGAATTGAATGAGGGACAGTGCAGTCATGGAAATTTAAATCGAGATTAAAATTAATCGTACGTCTATTGAACATGTAGTCCGATAGCAGAGAGAAACCAATTCAATGCTTAATGAAAGCATCAGTCAAGTAAGCGAAATTGCAAGCGACAAAAAAATAGCCTCAAAACATTCTGACTAATCGCATTGGGAACAGGTGAGTGAAATGTTAACTGACTTTGAGTGGCGCCGTATTTTTTTTGGAGAACAAGAAACACAAATGGTGGACACTAGGCCAGGTTATCTTAATTCGCTCATGAAAAGGTTTTCATTTTTTTGCCCCCTATCCCCAACTAATCGACGACGTCCAAACTTTTCCTCTGTGACACGATGGATTCAATCTAGTATAACAGCTTATGCAAAGCCGCTTGGCTCTCAAAAGGAAAATGCGGCAGTTTCGACAGTACCTTGATGAACAAATATCCAATCAGATTGGTCACGCCTGTTACATGTAGGCTGGTTCCTGCATTCATGGATTTATGGCCTTCCAGAAGAGAATGACCAAGGTAGCGGTTCAAAAATGCAGCCTGCCCGTCTGGTCCTTCTTTAAAAATCTCGTCGACGAGAACATATCACACCAGCTCTTTACCAACTGCATTGACTTCCAATTGAACAGAGGGCTGTTTTTAGGATTCTACTTCTCACCTATAAGGGCATCCACGGCGTATCACCTGCCGAATTCTCTGAGCTATCCAGCTGTATTCACCCACCGAGAACCTTGAGGATCAACTTATTGCTCCAGCTGAGTAAATCAGCCAACTCATAACAAAGTTCTATGGTGATAGATCTTTTTCTTACGAAGCAGCACATTTGTGAATAAACTCCCTAACAGTATCCGATTAGCTCACGTCAGCCAAACATTTTAAAGTCAAGTCTGAAGACATTCCTGTTTACACAACTATTTTGGCTCCTGTACGTATCCTGTTTCTGGCAGTCCAATCACTAATTATAATTCTGTGATTTTTTTTTTTCCTTACTTTTTTATATTGCTCTACCTTCATCCAATCCGGTGCCTAGGTGATAGTTGTTTTATCAGGTTAGGTAGGGGTAGAGGCATCTGAATCCAGGAAATATCAAGACTTAACCGATGTCGCTGTGCGGTGGTACATACACACAGATCCTCACAGCTGGACGCTTCAGGTGGTATGGGAGGCAACTGGGTTGCCTCTGTCTTCCTATCTGTTCGTCACAATATATATAGGTTTGAATTTCCACTTAAATTTAAAAGTTTTTTGAAATTGTGTATTATAATTGATGTATGTGCATTGTTGTTTTAACATTAGACTGTTATCTATTTTTGTATTTGTCTATTGATATTTTGTATAGCTCGCTTTTTGGGAAGCGCCTAGAGGCTCTGCATTAGGCGCTATAACAAGATTTTACTTATAATTAAGACCATCCACTACACGTAGTTACCATTTAACAGGGGGCAGGGAATAGTGTTCTTCCACAATTGCCAATTCTTTTCAAAGCTTTTCAATACAATTTTTTGCACTGGTTCTAACATGAATTGGATTGGTATGGAGACAAAAGTACCTCGAATGAACAGAACTCAGCCCAATCTTTCAATTTAAGTCCTTTGTCCACTATAAATTCAGGTGACAAAAATTGTGGGTGATTGGAAGAAGTTTGTGGGAAAACACTGTGCCTCCTCTTCCATTTACCTGTTATAGCCATTATTACGTATAGATGAATGAATATCGTGAGCTGCGAATTGTGCACAATAGGAAGACGATACGATTAGGCCAGGAAACAAAGGTTAGGGTTGTGTGTATTCTTTAGTTTGTGCCAAAGAGACGCAAAAGGACCTGCTAACGAAATAAGAAATAATCAATTTTTTTCGGGATTTTTAAAAAATTATATACGAAAAAGATCAGCACTGGAAAAAGCGCGCGCGCGCGCGCACTGTTGTTTGTGTTGTGATTGTGATTAATTAAATCGATTGAAACTTAGAATATTCACAATGGCATGTCAGTGACTATAATACACGACCGCTCGTGTACCTAAAACCCCGGACTTATACTGTTTGCCCATAAAAGCTGGATAAATTTGTTACACTTTTTAGGGACATGATTCTTACAGTGCGAGGTATTTGAGATAGATATAGGTGTATATGACCACAACTTGGGGATCAGTCTTTTCCGAACAATCACAGAATAGTCCACAATTAACACTTTACGAATTATGTCCTTAGCCTGAAAAAAGGAGAAGGGGTGGTATGAACAGCAGATTTAAGGAGGAATTTGTACAGTTTGATTTTCACATCAGTCAGTTTTAGAGATACACATTTTTGGGTGATTCATACAAAGGGTTCATAATACCGTTTTAAATGTTAATCGGTCACTAATATCGAGTAGGGCCACCCTGGCATGAATAGAAACAACCCTGGCATGAATCAGTGCGTCAAGATGTCGCGGCATACTGTCGACAAGGTTGTTTATGATGCCAAGGGACAGAACGTCCCCTCATCGGTAAGAAGCCTGAGCACGGCAGACAAGCCGCGCAAGACAATACGAGCTCCAAAGAAAGCTATAGTATGTGAGCTTCACGCTCACATTGGGAGCTCGCAGGTGCTCGTTATTGTTCCAATTACGAGCTTGTGCTAGTTCATAAAGTGATCCTAATAGCTCATAAAGTGATCGTAATAGCTCATAAAGGTGGTCGGTTAAACAAGACTTGGAAACGAGCTTTTCGTCATGCAAAGTAATTGATAATGCTTCACGAACGAGCTTGCAACTAGCTAGCTCACACAACTGGCGCGCCATTTTCATAAGGGTAAATACTAGTAAACTGCTAAAGTAAGATCCGCACGCATTATGCAAATTACCGCTATGAAATGTATATGCTTGGTTTATTCCGTTGTTCCGCATCAAGGACTACATCCGGGAAAAAAAGGTGTTTAGAAACATAATCACTCAGTGGTTAAAATATGCGTCTATTTACAATGTCGTGTTTTGATGTCCATGTTTAAATGAAGTCGAGGACACGTCATCTCAAACCCCTACCCTCCCCACCCCCTATCAATCAATATTGGGAGACAAGTGACAAGGAAGTTGAGTACATGAGGTGGCTCACCGTGAATAGGGGAAGAGGGGGAAATTTTTCAAGAGACGTCAATTATGTTCTAAAACCATTTTGTCCCGATGTAGCTGTATCTTATATTAACACTACCAATACTTGGGTGTAAAATTTATGTCGCACTTTGTCATGGTCAGCTCATATTGATTGTGTAAAATGTATCTGAAGAACTGGTATCAATCAAGCGTATAACATTTTCTTCCGTGTCGTACTATTGTTAAGGTACAACGATCGTAATCAAACTTAGGTTTTTGAACATTTTCATGTCTTTTCATTCATAATATTAAATTATATAACCAAAACACTTTTGGCATAAATTATGCAAATGAAGATTAAATATGGCCGCCAATGGTTGCCATTTGAGACATTTTGATGCGGCTCCTCCAATCAACAATGAATTGTATTAGGATAATTACAATTTGTGCTTTACGGACTTTTCATTAAAAAAATTCTTTGGTTAATATTTAAAATAATGAACAATTACCCGTAATTTCACATTTCACACAGCTCATTTATTGTGTAATCTAATACATCCAAATCAGGATTGCATTCTATCTAAACGAAAATGTCAGTACCAGCAGATCATCTAATGAACAACACGCTGTCCTATGGCTTTTTCATTTGAGTACCAAAACTCGAGATATTGTGCATAAAAAGGAGGCGCGTGGTGGTCCAGTGGATAAGTGTGCAGACTCGTGATCATTAGGGAGCCCCGCCGTGGCCAACGTGTTTGTGTCCCTGGTCAAGATACTTAATCTCAACTAACCTCGCACGACCAAGGCGAAATATGAGTGGAGCTTCATGTGATGGGTAGGTATTGTTACAATCTAAGTGCTGATAGGGATCTACGCTGGCCAGCAGCCACCTGGATGAGCGAAATGATTGTAACGATTTCCTAAGGACGGCTTAATAATAATAGGCAACAGCGCTTGGAGACTGTTTACAGGATTGATAAAGCGCTATTATAAAAACTGATTATTATCTATATTATTAAAAACGCAACTTTGCTGGGGAAGCGCCATAGATGGGAATTTATTCTTCCCTCCTTTTTCCAGAGTTAGCACCGGCAGTCCTCGCCCAGTCATGACCTTGCTTAACAGCGCGCCTGTGCGCAAGTTATTTAAACACTTGCTGATTTGCCAACGACGGGATGTTAATCACTTTGGTGATCGCACAGGACCCGCGATGTGAACGCATCGTCGTGCATGTCACAGCGCGCGCATATGATTCACTCTCGCATAATGATTTGCGTGATCGCCGTACGCATGAGGAAGAGCCAGAGATAGAGGGGGAAATGTACGAAACAAACGGTTTTGTAAAGTTTTATGTCCGCCGGATTCATAGGCCACCTACAAAGCGATAAGGAAAAGAAAGCCAGGACAGAGGGGGAATTTGTAATTTGTAAGGAGGGGAGAGGTTGTCTGAGAAAGAGAGGGGGCGGAGAGGGGAGAGAGAGAGAGAGAGAGAGAGACGCGGAATGAAAGACAACGTAATTTGTAGGAGTCTTGTAGCTGAGATTGGGTCTACATTATAATACCCATAACGTGACTGATGAATAGAAGAGTAAAAAAAAAGAAAACTGGGCAAAAGACTGGAAGAAATGGTCATACAGAAAGAAAGAGAGAGAGAGAGAGAGAGAGAGAGAGAGAGAGAGAGAGAGAGAGAGAGAGAGAGAGAGAGAGAGAGAGAGAGAGAGAGAGAGAGAGAGAGAGGAGAGAGAGAGAGAGAGAGAGAGAAAGAAAGAGAGAGAGAGAGAGAGAGAGAGAGAGAGAGAGAGAGAGAGAGAGAGAGAGAGAGAGAGAGAGAGAGAGAGAGAGAGGAGAGAGAGAGAGAGAGAGAAAGAGAGAAGCTGCCCAGAGGAGATCGAAGGAATGAGCCTATGAGAGAGAAGAAAAACGTAATTTGTAGAGGGAAATATTTGAGGGATATAGAAAGAATGGGAGAGGGAGATTGGGGGAAAGAAATGCACTAGGAAAAAGAGACAGAGAAAAACAAAGAATAATAGAATGATAGTAAGAGAGAAAGACGAGGAGAGAGGAGAGAGAGAGAGAGGAAGACAGATGACATGAAAGAAAAAAGGGAGAATAGAAGTAAATAACACAAACCGGGTAAAAAGTAGAGAAAGGAAGGATAAAAGAAAGGGAAGGAAACGATTTTTTTTTTTGAGGACAGTAGGTTAAAATGCAATTTAAATGCAATTTGGAGGGTCTAAGTGACGGATGAGAGAGAAATCGTTATTTGTAGAGGTGGAAATGTCGAGGCATATAGAAAGAACGAGGAGGGGGTGGTCATACAATGACGTAAATAAAATTACTTCGCTGTGGTTGTGGTATTAAGAAACTACGGGTTATGACACGGAGTGATTGAGAGAAAAACATGTTTAAAATACAGAAAGTTACTGGATGAAATATGTTGTTTTATTATTTGAAAATACATGCGATATACAGACTATACTGAAAACTACGGGAACTTGAGTTATGAAAAAAAAATAGGAATACGGAATGTTGTGACTTGAAGGAGGAGGAGTTATAAACTGCAGGATGGCGGGAGCTATACGCGAATTGTGAGCAAAAGATTAGGATAGGGAATGCTGTTAAGATTACGGGTTGCGGGTACAATAGTGACGCTAGGTAGAAAATGAGAACTACGGGAACTGATAGGAACAACCGGAACCTTTTGCTTTTATGTACACACAGTTAGGCTATAGGCGCATGGAACGTGCGACCAATTTGTGAGGAGGTTCGTTGATTTGGTCGTCGTGCATAGCACTCTTCAGTGACGGCATCGGTTTTAGTGATCGCTCCCGTTGTCTCAGCTAGCGGGGCCCGCGCGAAAACTGCGGAATCTGGCGAAAATAATGTTTCATTTTACTAGTCAATTAACATTACCAGTGTTCTTGCAGCCATTACACAACTTTTCTTAACCCATATAATAGAAGCGTGAATGGCTGATTCTCCGGTCTGTGAAAAACAAAGTGCTTTTATTTTTCTTGCTTTTAATTTTGTTTTGCAGATATCCGTAACGAGGCAAAAATGCGTTGTTATGGATGGTAAATAGCATTTTGGGATTTTTTTTTTCATGTTGATTAACACTAATAACTGCACAAAGCTGCGTTAAGCGTCGGTCCCGTGTACAGAGAGTCACAACTGTACATGTACATCGCAGTCAGTGTCGAATAAGAGTAGGGTGTAAACCCCTGACTGTTCCAAATCTGTCCCAGTCTCAAAAGGGGCCATGTTAGGAGCATCCGTAATCATGGATACACGCGGCCGCGATCATCTTACTCATTTGAATAATCCTAAAACAACCACAAACCATTGCCAATGACTTGTGAATACGCTAGAAAGACGACTGCAACAAAACAGAAGATTGATTTCTTTAAGAAAAACATTTTGCATTAGGATCTTTCTACCTTCTCCTCTTTGAGCACATTTATGCGACATAACTGATTACGTCTACCTTATTTTGATCACACAGTCAAGCTTGGTCTCCCACTTTTTGGAATCAATCTCATATGGTTCAGATACTTAACCTCGCAAAGGATGCTCTTTGTCTTTGATTGGAAAAAGCCCAAACAAAACCTGATTGAAAACTATTTCTGGCACTTTGTCATACCATGTCTTCCATTTTTGCCTTGGCAATTTTAGCATAGTCTAGCAAATTCGCATCCGCATTTTCCAACAACGGTTTTTCTTTCAATAGTTTCAATGGCCTCTTACTAGCCTTCTGGTACAATATTGTTTTCCATCCAGATGTGTTTTGATATGTGAAAACAGATACCGTTTGAACGCTTTCACTAAAATCAACTCCTTAATTTGATCAAAATCCTGTCTTACATACAATACCAAAGAAACACCGGAAATTCTATATGGCCAGGGTCCGTTCCCGAAACTCAGTCGGAAATCTAGGTGCATGCCTATGTTCCATGCCTGAGTGACCAATTTGTCCAAAGCACTGCGTATCTGTTATGAATAGTCTGTTATGTTAGGCCATACGCATGAGTTAGTAAACACGTAGGGTTACGCACTGTTTGGTGAACGGGCCCCTGGTCATCTTGTTTTTTGACAAGACCTGATTTTTCCATATGCCTCTGACACCAATTCATATGCTTTTGAGCACTGCCTGCTTAACCTTATCATAATCACTCCCATTCGTCAAATAGCCTGGCGCAAATCGATTTCGTGCTTCAGCAATAATACTGACTGTAAGCCACAAGGTCCAAGAATTCTTGGCCTTTCAAGAGCTAGTGCAATTTTCTCAAAGGGAATATTTATATCTTCTTTTTATCTACTTTCTCTACTTCTTGTTCTCGCCGCATCAAAACCAGGTGCGTGGACGAGCTAGCCTTTCCATTTCCATGCTTAAACTCTTCCAACTCTAGTTGAGCTTTGGGCTCTTTTGGTTACAAATCTTTTTTTCTTGGGCATTTTTCACTTTTCTAATTCCATTTCTTTTGTGCATGTCCTTTCTTTTTGTTATATACAGTAACAACTTCTTTTTGTTGGCATTTGTGCATCTCCTTCTGTTTTAACTCAAGCTCTTTCAATGCGACAGCATCACTAGTGCCTTGTTCCTGAACTTCATCTAAAGAATCATCCCAAACATCTTCCTGGACCAATTTTTCCAACTGTTTTTTGAAAATACCTCTTTTCTCATGGCATTTTTGCTTCAAGTCCAATTTGCTTGTCAAATTTTCCATTAATTCAGGCTTTCTCAACTCGTCAAACTTCTCACAAGCTATTTGCTTAATACACTCCTCTGATTGACTTCCGTTGTGTGAGGCATACACTCTGCAACATATTCATTGAACCAAACTACCAATATTGCAAATGCCATGTTTACAATAATCATCACCTTTGAATGTTGTCTAAATAATCAATACTCAATCCATTCCCGGACGAGCCCCAAATTTCTGTTACGACATCTCACAAGGATGACATGCCAGGAAATTACCCTTTAAAACATACAATGAACCTTGTGCACAAACATCTAATTTTTTGGTATAGCAACATGAGTCAGTTAATTGTGTTGATTAAAGCGATCCATTTGTTCAAGATTTGGAAATGTCAACGACACTTACATTCAGTGGTATAATAATACAGGTAAGAATGTCCTTATTTTATGAAATATTCACTTTGATATCACATTAGTTGCAAACTTAAAGCTGCAAACTTATGTCTCAATGCAAGGTAATCTTATTTAATACTTCTTTCCTTTTTCGGACGTCCTGAGTTAACTTTGTCCAGCATTTCAAGACGACGGGGTCCTCGAACGATACAAACATTTTGCAGTACAACTATAACAGTCTGGGATAGAGAATCGCCACGAATTTCGTCTGTCGCACGTCCAACACATTGTTTTTCTCAACACAGCACTTGATAATTCCATTTCTCCACTTCAATAGCCATGATCACATTTCCTCTCATCTTAGACTGGGTTCACTGTCCTGCCATACTACATAGTAACCCTAATTTAAACACCTCAAAGCCAACCTGAAAAACAAATTAAAGAAGCTGATTTCACTTGGCTCTGGTAGGTATGGGTATCACCCCCCCAAAAAAAAGAACTTGGGTGGGGGTAGGGGGGAGTCATTTTGCCTCAAATAGTCATTCAAATATATCGTGTTTTTTTTTTTTTTTTAAGAAATTTTAATTTTAACAATTAAGAAGAAGTGGCATTTATTTTGTCATTATACTTATATAAAATTTCATGTCTAAGTGAACGATATCACTCTTTACTTGGTATTTTCAAGCAAAGTCACGTTCAAGAATGTCCATTCTTGAGTTAGCAGTATAAGCATCACGGAAATGTCGGACGTTCATCATCATGGCTCCTGTCAAGGTCCCAGCGACTAGGATAAAGCTCCCACATTAAGTCACGGGTTAGGTGAACAGCGACGTCTGTGGCTGAAGAGGCCAATCCTTGAGTGGCAGTCTCTGCCACAGGTGCTACAAATATGGGATGTCACAGCTTGACTATCCAAGGATCTGTGCAGCTTTCTTTTAGCTCGCTGCTTCTCAAACTGGCTGATGATCTGTTGTTCTTTCTCCAAGCTCAATGTGTTGCTTCAAGCTTCACTGTTTCGCCGCCAAAGATGACGATTGTCAGCAAGTTTCTCCCAGCACCCAATGTCGATGTTTCAGTAGGGTGCATAAGATGCCCCTCATGTCAATCAATTTTCTTGAACCTAGTCTTAAATGTGCCCTGTGAAATAATACCTCCACCAAATTAAAATTCATTCGGATGTCGGCAAGTGGGGCCACCATGAGCTTAAAGTTTTGTACACAAAGTCAATAGGATGTTTTGATGTTTTTGACAAACACAAAAACATGATGACCGATATCGGTGATTTGGCCAGAAGATCCTCCAGAAGTTTATTATGAGGCTAGGTTTAACAATTTCCAACAAATACAAAAAATAAAAAAAATAAAAAAAATAAAAAAAATAAAAAAAATTTTATTAATTAATTTCAGTGGAGGCAAGGCAAGACACAGAATAACCAAAACTGACGCCAGATAAGATTGTAGCTATGGTATACTGATGTTCTTTACGGACAGTGTATTGTTGTAAGTCAAGCCTTCGTAGCTAGTTACATAATCAATACTCTACTTACAAAGAGTTAATCTACTATTGAAAAGAATGCCACCTGTCTTTCCATGTACATAAATTGAGAGGACAATAGATTTGCCTGCTATTATTGCCCATGTACCATTTTACAACTATTGATATATTAAGTACTGGTTAATGGTTATATAGGCTTTAACTTACAACAATACACTGCCTTCAAACTAACTTACACGCTCTGTATATGGGTCATGTTTTTGGCTATTCAGGGTCATTGCCTTGACTCCAACTGAAATAATTTATTAAAAGATATATTTTCTGCCAATGAGGAGGAGTTTGATTGGTACTTCTTGAAGATTGTTTGCCTAACTTTATAAAGTACATCTTGGAGAATTTATGACAAATCACACAGACGATCACATCTTTTGTGTTTCGTCAAAACAACAAACATCCTATTGACTTTGTGTAACAAAACATTTTTTTAAGCCCATGGTGGCCCCACTTGCCGACCTCCGAATGAATTTTGAAATTTGGTGGAGGTTATTTTTTGACAGTGGCACATTTAAGACTAGGTTCAAGAAAAAATTGATTGACATAGGGGCATTCTGATCACCCGAATGTTCAGTAACACATTCCGCGCTTACAAATATCCTTGGAGCGGAGCATGGTCGGACCACTTTCCCTCTTGGCCAGATGTAAACTCAGCATACATGATATCTTTCGGTAGACGCCCATCCTCCATTCGACGGAGATGGCCCAGCCATCGGAGTCCTGTCTGCGTTGTCCTAAGATATATAGATTGGTTGGGGAGTCCAATTCGAGTCCGGAGCTCTGAATTTGGCACCAATGTCCCTTCCAGGTGACAACACCAGAATGCGTCTAATAACAGCGCAGATGGAAGCTGTGAGTTTCTCTCAGGCCTAGAGTATGTAGTCCATGTCTCACTACCAAACAGTAATGTGCTTATGATGCAGGCGTTGTAAACTTCTGCCTTTGTCTTAATGGACAGCTTCCGATTTTCCCACACACGCGCCGTAAGCCGGGCAAGAGTAGCTGCAGCTTTACCAGCGTTTGCCGATTTCTGCATCGAGAGACAGGGGACTGTCACTGATGGTGGACGCCTAGGTAGGTAAGTCCTGAACACCTCAAGTGTGTAATTGTCGATTGTGAGGACATGTTGGTTCTTGAATGGCATCTTCTTGGGCAAGGAAATTAGTCTTCTTCAAACTGATGACAAGTCCGAAGTCCTTACATGCCTGTGAGAAGCGATCTAGGAGCAGCTGAAGTTCCTCCTGCTTGGGATGTGGAATTAATGGCATCATATCACGAACACATTGGCACGAATCCCTACTGACGACACCTTTGTCTTAGCTCTAAGGCGTGGCAGGATTGAAGAGCCGACATCAACCTGGTGTGCATGTAGATGCCTTTTGTGGCTGTACCGAATGCTTGCTTCAGAAGTACTGAAAAAATATCCCAAAGACTTTGGAGCAAAACACAAATCCTTGCTTAAAACATGCGAATGTCAAAACGGCTCTGATATGCCTGCCGTCAACTGTACCGTTGCTTTCAAGTCGGTGTGGAAAGATCTGGTGATGCTCAGAAGCCTTGTGGACAGCCCATCTTCTGGAGGATTTGGAACGGTCCATTCCTGCTAACAGGTCAAGGCTTTTGGCCAGTCTGATAAACAATGTAGAGTGGGCTTCTGTTTGTTCTCTGACTTCTCCTGTAGTTGGCGTAAGGAGAAATCATATCGATCGTAGATCTGCCAGCACGAATTCCGCACTGAGACTCAGATACAACACCCTTTCAGCCAGGACTTGAAGACGCCTCAACGCAACACGTGCAAAAAACTTTGCAGACAATACTAAGGAGGAATACCCCTGTAATTGTTTTGTCAATCACATTCTTTCACCTTGTTCTTGTAGAGGGTGATTATCTTTGAGTCGCGCATTTCCTGTGGTACAGCTCCTTCCTCCCAGCATTGGCAGAGAACTTCATGTAGTGGGTGAAGCAGAGAGCTTTTACAGCATTTGATCAATTCTGGTGGTATTCCATCATTACCCGGGGCTTTTCCGGATGATAGACTGTTGATGGCCATGTCAAGTTTTCATCCACTGTAGGTCAGCATCTGGGCAGCCATGGTAGAAGACCTCTTGATTTTGTCAAGGGCTTAGGTTGTGACATCCTTTTCCTGTAGAGTAGCTCTCAGAAAAGTGTTCCACCCAGCGCTCCATCTGCCTACTTCTGTCTGTGATGACTTCACACCACTGGTACGTCATAATCCACAATAATCCACAAAAAATGAACTCGATTAGGGTTTGTCACGAAAAAAATGTAATTTACATCCTGTATTTTGGGATTTTTGTGTATTCCAGAACTTAAACCTTTGGGAATGTAAAAACAACGGACACTTGCTATTGGTTTTCATTTGTGTTATTTATTACCACCTATTGACAAGATAATTTTAGACCTATTAGTATCTTTTCGGCTACCTATGGGACAATCCTTAGAATACAGATTCAATAGCTTACATGTTGTATAAAGTCATTTACAACAGTGCATTTGTCGGCATAGTCTTTTCACATGGTTATCAACTTGTAGACTTGATCAAAAACAAAACCATAAACAATCTTGCGTGCCTCATAAAGTCCAAAAAGATATTAAAATAAATGTTTGACATCCTAAATGATGACTTTCACAAGCTTGGAATGTAAATTCACTGATGCGACAACTGTATCCCTTTTATATGATTATCAACACATCATTGAACTGTACGATATTCATTCAAACTATAACTAAACCCGCACTTGAATGACATATTTAATATCTCAATATCTAATACAACATTATCTGTAGATAGTAATTCTCTTTACTTAAAGAACCACGCTCTCAATTCTTTCCAAATTTTCAATATACAGCAGAATAGACTCAATCATTTTTATTTGACGTTCCATCGACACAGCATACACGACAAGAGCATGCAATTTGAAGCAGTCAATATGAAAAAGTATGTACAAACAGCAAATATTTAACAAGCATTGCATAATGAAGATGTAGTGTGAATATCAAGGTCCTGCTAACGCAGGGCGTGAAAGTTGCAGTAGCCTTTCTTAAAAGTTCTACAATTTGTACAAATATAAATAACCACAAGATACAATGTCACATTAAACGACAAGGCAAACAGACAAACATCATGTCCAGCTGGGGAAGCAAATAGATGGAAGGAAGGCATGAGGGTTGGAAGGAAAGGACAAGAAAGGCAGATGGGGACAAAAGGCTTTGAAAGATTAGGAGGAAAACACGATAAGGAGAGAGAGAGAGAATAGAGAAAAGACCTCCCTCCCTCCCGCCGCCCTCCCTCCTCCCCCCTCCCTCCCTCCCGCCCTCCCTCCCTCCCGCCCCCCTCCCGCCCTCCCTCCCTCCCTCCTCCCCTCCCTTTCCCTCCTCTTTTCCTTCCTTCCTAACTATCAAGGAATTACTACTGTCACGCACTTGTAAAACTTTCTCTCTGTTCCAATTTGGTGTTCCCACATCTATTCAAACTCCAATTATCCTCATGCACAATTTTCAGTGGTTAAACGCTATGAACGTCAGTAAGCACGCAAGAGGTGTCACACACACTGATCTCTGTTACAATTGATTGGAAACCTGGGCTTCGAAATTGAGGCACTGACTGCCATATTGGTCATCCAAAAAGTGCCTAAGCAGTGGTTAGAAGCCGTCATTTATCCAAAACTTGTTTCCATTGAAATGTGGATAAGCGACATAACAGACTACAGAATCAAGCCCATTTCATTAGCTCATTGTATTTGCGCGTATGGGAATTGCATGTCTCTAAAACGTGCATCTGGGATACAACTTCTTTTAAACAGGTGTCTCCTTGTAAGGCATGTGTTCGTAGCCCAAGATGTCCGCCCGTTTCTCCATTCATCTAATATACAATTCTGTTGTGTAGCCAATCATTGTATAGAGACAGTGGGCACACATATCCGTAGACATATTCCAATGTTTCTTGTTTCTCTCGCAAGTCTAATGCAGCTCCCCCCACATGCAACGTGGAATTAATTTGCCAATTTGAGAAAATTAAACCAGGGTAAACAAACCATCACTTCCAACCTGCTTATTGTAATCCGTTGTTCTTTAAATAACAGATGGATGAATTTCAAATACTTATGCATGATCATTTGGTTGCTATAGCGTGTATTTCCTAACATGGTTTACCAGATTTCCCTAACGAGCAGTGCAAATGTGACGATTACTGTTATTTTCTAGACCAAGGAGAGATCGGCTTCATGGAGGAGTTGCCATGTATGTGCGCGATCTCTCCATGCAAACTTGCTGAATGAGATTTCCTGAAAGTCTAGAACTTATATGGGTTTACATGAGACCATCATTTCTTCCACGTAGTTACGTGTCTGTACTATTGCGTTACTATATTCTCCGTCCCTGATGATCCAAATGAAACCTTGTTACTTGATCATTTTGCAACGTCCATTGATATAATAACAACTAAGTATCCTGATGCAGGTTACTGATTGCAGGGGATGTTAATCACCTTGATATTAGTCAATTGAACTATTGGTAAATTTTGCCAGGTTGTTGATAACCCACCTAGAGGAACAGCGATTCTGTATAAAATTATCACTAATGTTTCTGACCAATAGTTAACTCCTGACATCTAACATCGATTGGTCGCAGTGATATTATAATGTCTTGTGGGAAACCATTGCCAAAATTACAATTGCCTACAATCTTTTAAAGAGGACTAGAAGACCACTAAGAGCCTCTTCCATGCGTTCTTTTGGTCATGGATTACGAAGCACGATTGTCTGAAATTCTTGAGGGGCCCGATACCAAAAGTAAGTGCGACATTATGTACGATTATCTAAATAAAGCTATCAGGATCATTTCAACAAGATCTGTCGAAATTACATGCAAAAGATAAACCTTGGGTTACTGATGAAATCAAAAGGTTGATCAAATTGCGGCAGAAATTATTTACTGCTGGTAATGTAAGGTGGAAAGTAGTAAGGAATAATATATTCCCGTAAAATTTCAGCCGGCAAGAAATACTATTATCATACTCGTGTCCAAAACTTTAAAAAATAAAAAACCCCGCTTCATGGTACCGTGCAATTAAATTTATGGCTACTGTAGTAAACCCAACCCAACAGGTGTCGATCCTGCAGATTATGATGAAGTTGCTAACAGTATAAATAAGACTTTTGCTCATTTGCTGAAAATTGCCAGTTTTGGATTTATCTACCTTCCATCTTACCTCGGCACCTGTTCTCTGTCCTAACCATTTATGAATGGGAAGTTTATGACAAGTTAAAAAGGTTAACAGGCGTAAAGCAGCGGACAGATGGCATTCCAGCTGCCATAATCCTCGAATTTGCGAGAGCTCAGTAAACTCACTCACAAATCTCCTCAATAGTTCTTACGAAACTGGCAATGGAAAAAGGCTGTGGTAATGTCCCTTGCCTAAAAGTTCTCCCCCACTCACAATCCTTAGAGCCGGACATTATTACGGTGCCACTCACAGTCCTGCTTATCGAACTGAAACTGATTGAACATTTTCTCCAACATCCAATCACAACTCACTTCCAATTAGTTCATGTTGTACATCTTAACCATCCTTAACAGCTTAAGTAATACTATATACTAACAGGGTTGGTTGAGAATCCAACTGCTCAGAGCTATAATATACCCATTATAGCAGTTTTACTGCAGATTCCGATCTTGAGATTTGGACTTGATTTACTAATGTCACAATATTTGAACACTAATGGCATCCAATTTTTATATATACCTACTGGAAATAATTGTTTAGATGATAGGCTATGCCAGCTAGGTACATAAACATGGCTACCATATGACAAAAGAGTTATCAGGGTTTAAACATAATTGCATGTTGATGTTAATGTTTGATGTCCACAATATCCTTGCAAAACATTCCGTCACTTTGAAAACTTATGCTGAATAATTCCATGCTTGTACTTTCAACTGATAATAAAACAAACTTCCCATTGGCCAATTCCACTGATTTTTGACATTAGCATAGTATGGTTTCACCAATAAATGAAAATGTTTTAACTAGTTAACCTGAGACGAGATCTCAGTTTAAACACCCAGGCGACTTCTTGGGGGCGGAGCTCACAGACAAGTTAAGTGGACTAGCACAATAGATTTATCTGGAACTTGCATGCTGTTTGGAAGCGTTTTTTTTTCAATGGTAAATGGAGTCCAAGAAAGGTGGAGGACCTCCTAAAAAAAATTTTTTTATACAGGGAGCTGTTAATAGTGCCCACTATCATCTGCTTGTAAGGCTTGTGATCGTGTAACCAATTGCGCCCGGGTATCATAAACAGAAACAGATCATTTTGCCAAATTGGCAGAAACGTTTGTTTACGAATGGAGTTCTGTCTGATATCGAGGATAAGTTAGATCATAATCAGATGTAAGTCGTAAGGAGTGTCCAACCATTGTCATCTATCTGTCAAATGCCATCACAATTTATGTTCTCATGCAGATATTCCAAGGAGTCAAAGTTCCATTGTTATAACAGAATTTTCGCAAGGCTTTTGATTTAATTAACCCATAATATTGTTATAAAAAATCTCTGTACTTCGGCGCACGGCCATCAGTGATTCATGGGTTTGCAGTTTTTTGACAAAATATCCCAATGCGTTCGTACAAAAACCGACTTTCTGATAGATCATACTTAAAGGTGGTTTACCCTCCGGAACCCAATTTTGGTCCTTTGCGGGGTTTTCTTCTAAATTCAACATTGCTGTGCGCAACGGATCTCTCTGGGGGTTGTATCCCGAGCCGTAAATATGTTGAGGATATTACATTGTTGAAAATCCAGCAGTAGCAATATGTTTATTCATCAGAACACCCCTGTATGACTTTAGTCAATGGGCTAATGACAATGATATGAAACTGAATCCAAATAAGTGTGTTAATATGACTGTGAGTTTCTTGAAAAATCCCCTGCAGGTACCACGGTTACAAATT
Organism: Ophioderma brevispina; assembly: GCA_023653785.1. Lineage (NCBI taxonomy): Eukaryota > Metazoa > Echinodermata > Ophiuroidea > Amphilepidida > Ophiodermatidae > Ophioderma > Ophioderma brevispina. The sequence goes on from JAMKCH010014114.1 coordinate 42,128, forward strand.
TGTTCAAGGGATTTAAAAATCGTCGATAAAGTAAAAAATACTGGTGTTACTACAGGTCCGATTTGAAATTACAGTAGGGGATCATGGGGTTGGCCATATTTAAGGGAACCTACTCAGATACACTAAAGTTTGAGAAGTGTTTTTGGACAACTCGAGGGTGCTGATTCCGAATACGCACCATGCAAAATTGTCAAGTTGGAGGAAAGTGGATTTTTAAAGGGGAATTACCCTTACCCGTTTTCCTTATTTTTTTTTAAATATAGCTTCCAAAGAACCATGTGCAAGATCACAATTTGACTAAAGGTTAAAAGTGGTTTTATGTCAATTTGAGGTTGCGGATTTCAAAAAGACCCTTAACCAAATCAACCAAACATTGATGGAAGTGGATTTTTAAAGGGGAATTACCCGATTTTCCTCCTTACTTTTTTTAAATATATGCGTTATCAACATGCAATATCCACTTATTTGACTGAAAGGTTTAGAAGTGTTTTTGGACAATTCCAGGGTGCTGATTCCGAATACGCACCATGCAGAATTGTCAAGTTTGTTTTGGAAGTGGATTTTTAAAGGGCATTACCCGATTCCTTATTTTTTTTTAAATATAGCTTATGAAACCATGTGCAAAGATCCACTAATTTGACTAAAGGGTTTTGCAGAGTGTTTATGGTCAAATTTGAGGGTGCTGATTGCAATGACACCATACTAAATCATCACATTGGTGGAAAGTGATTTTAAAGGGGAATTTCCGGATTGTCCTTATTTTAATTTTAAAATAACATTATCAACAATGCCCAAGATCCCTAATATGACTAAAAGGTTTAGGAAGTGTGTTAGGTGAATTTGAGGGTGCTAATTTTGAATAGAACACCATACAAAATCCACCCTCACGTTGTGGAAATTTGATTTTAAAGGGGAAATACTTATTTTTTCCTAGTATTTTTTAAAAAAAAAGGAATTATCAAGGGAATAAATATTTGAGAGCACACAGGGTTCCTCTGGAGGATGGGCTTCCTTGATTATCATGTTCATGTAATTGTTTGTCTAAACTACTGTTCATTAGAATTAAAGGCACTCTTCTATTGACAATTTAAGATTGAAAATCAAATATTAACTTAAGTTAAAGTTGTTAAGAAGCGTTAAGAATTGGTTTTTACTTTTCTGTTCCAATATTGTCCTTTATGGAAAAAAGGTGTTTTTCCAAGAAGGAGCGGATGTTTTCATCATTTTCCCAAAAAAGATAAGTTTTTTTTATCATACTTCGGGTTTATCATTACTTTTTTACCAAGTTAATAGATTGAAAGAAAACTGGTCAGAAAACTTGTTCTAGGTCTAGAGTAATTTATTTAAGTGCTTTTTAAAGTGGGTTGGGTATAGATAGCAATCAAACAATTTCTTTTTAGCCCCATCAAAATGGCAAGGTTCTACAAAAATATTCAAATTTTGGTTGTGATCCCTATTAAAAAGGGACGCACCCCAGCTTTTTCATGCACCCCAATTTCTGTAGAAAATGTATCCCCTCGGACAAAACTACACTCACTTCACCCTCATTATCTGTTACGGTTTGGTAAATTTTAAAACCATAATTATGTACGACGGGGAATAAGTGTTTTCAACGAACTTATTCTTTTCCCGCTTTTTAGAGAACATCACCTACATCATAATAATTATCTTGTGTAAGAACTATTATAATGCATTTAGTTAATTCATCATTTCGAAGAACAAAGGGCAATATAAAGATATAATCCACACAGTGCCGTAACCAGCGGGGAAGGGGAAACCCCAGAGACGTTTTATTGAGAATGTGTGTTTGCCCCTCCCATCCCCTCCTCCCACCCCCCCCCCCCCCCCCCCAATGCCTTGCCCCTGCCTGCCTGATCCCTCCCCAAACGAAAATTTCTGGTTACCACTTGATAAAAAAACAGATCTCAAAGGTTCCAGCCTAAAAACATTTTTCTTTTTGTTGAGTAGTTCTCATATAATGGTCCACTGAACAATAAGTCAGCAAACAGGACTTGTCCACGGAGCAGCATTTCTCTTAAGGCTCAGTCACACAGCCTATTTTTGCTAGAAAAACCACTTCCCCCCCCGACTGCTCAAGACTTGGTGCCGATTGGCATTTTTCGAAAATTTTAGTCGGGAAAGATGTTTGGGTGTCGGAGCTGTCTCTGTTTGACTGTACCTTTATAGGCATGGAAATCCCCCAATGCCCAAATCGAGCAGATCGTGTCCTCCACCCCCCCCCCCCCCAAATATAACCCCCCCCCCCACCCCCCCCCCCCCCCACCCCCCCCCCCCAGACAGACAGAAAACCTGGTACTTTAGCACAACCGCATGGCTATGATTTCGATTGAAAAGCCTCGTTTGCAAAAAGATGATATGTATCATTCCATCATGAATATCCATGGACATTTAGTCTGCCGTTGTGGCTAAAACATTTTCTTTCTTGTGCCAGAGGCAGATGCACTGTAAAAAAAGGCCCTAACATAAAGATATTTTTAACAGTTTCACCTTTTCCCTGGTGGTGGTGGTTGGGGGCACTCAAGCGACCCTCTTTTTCTACCTTTAATTTTTTATACAAGACCCCCTTTTTGCTGCTGTCTTACCTTTTACCCTATAACATGTATAACCCCCCTTTTTACAATCTTCAGATACAATCAATAACCCCATTTTCTCTTTCCTGTCATAAACCCCCCTTTTTTCACAATTTTCCATAAAAGTAATCCACTTTTAAACAATTTTAACATACAAATTCAAAATTTGCACACGCATCGTGCACATTTTTACAAATGTTATAATTCATGGCAATTTGAATTTTTCAGGTGTTACCCACCTCATGTCCCCTTCTAAAGTTCATACTGATGACACCCATTCTTATCCAGGCTGTGTACTGAATAACCCCTTATTTTTTGTTCATATTACCAAAGGCCCTTACTTTTCACCTGATGGAGAAGACACATAACCGTCACTTTTCAGATAGGCAGTGCCCACGGACCTTTTTAGACTGAGGATCATGACCTTGAAATTTTTTCATAGCAAATCATGACTCGTTTGATATCACGGTAAAAGAGCGTGTAACTAAAATGTACCCTCACTTAAAAGACAGACTGGAGTCAAGTACTTATTTGATTCGGCAAATTAGAACTTATAGTTTCTGAAAAGAATTATAAGTGCTACTATTATTCGTACTGATGCTGTCATGTTACAAGTTGTCACTATCCCATGTGTAAAGGTTTAAGGTGCAAATAATATTCCCCTACTTCTCTTTAATTCCTTAGACTTTTTTTAAGTCTAAAACGAGAATAAAATTAAGTGACAAAACCTTTTTTTGGACTTAAAAATTTAAATCGGTGTAAAAGGCTTACTTAAAATAATTCCCTGTTGATTTCAAAATAAACCTATAAATGAGTAAAACTTTTTATAAAATCTTTAAAATTTATATTTGAATCTAAGGAATTGTTTTTAAACCCAAAAGGTTTTGTCAGTAATTCTTCAGTCACCTTAGACTAAAAAATAATCTAAGGAATTAAGAGAGTTGGTGCTTTACTTCCTAGCTCGTACATCAGGTAGTACCCCCTTTAATCATTTGTGGTAAGAGGTTTTCATACATTTTAATAAAAAATCAAACAAATTGTAATATACTACCTTTAATGTGACATTGAAATTTTTCTTGAGATGTGCATACTGTAATCGTATTAAAAAAGCTATGTTTGGCATAAAATCGGGTAGTGTCCCCTTAAAACAAGAATTTCACCACTTTCCACCACCTTATCATTGTTGCATGCAGCAGATTTGAACTCAGCACCTCATTGACCAAACCACCTCTCCAGATCTTTTGTGTATCTTGAGTTAGGGTTCAACCTTATTTTTGACCCTTTTAGGCTTGATGGTCCCCTATTACTTTGGCAATAGGCATTATGTCTCTACCCTAAAAACCTCAAGTGTTGTTTTTCCCACGGTACTGAGGTATGGCTGTCAGTATTAAACCGTTTTAAACGGTTAACCGTTCGGAAGGCCGTTTATACGTGTAGAAAGTCGCTAAACGTGTAAACGGGGACCCTTTTACCTCTCCCTCCCTGACCTGCCGAGCTGCGAGGGCCACGTCAGCCAATGTCCACCACACGCATTTTACTTTTGCATAACCTGACTAAAATTGTGGCATTTTAAACGAGCATTATCGGACATTTAAACACATAGATCTGAAGGTTGATTCGCTTAGTGTAAAGAACATACCTGTTTATGTCACATGAATTTTTTATCTCAATCACTATTGACTCGGCAAATACAGCCGTCATACTGTAATTAGCCGATTCGGCTACTGCGCGAGCAGAAGTTGGGCCACGTGGGTCCTGACCTGGGCAAGATTACCGGAGAAATGGTCACTAGCGAGGTGGTTTGTTTGCAATTTAATTTTCATGTACAAAATTAAATCAAGAATTATGACGCTTTTTTGGAAACTTTGTACAATCGTTATAATGTTTACATTCTACTATCAATAACTTTCAAATGGCAAACAAGTATTAAATACTGGCCACGAAAGAAACAAAACAAATTAATTAGCAAATATATACATGTTCCAAAAATTTTGCGTGGTAACAGATGCAGCTGGTGCTCACTGGATGGGTCGATTTTTTTTTGTTTCTGTCGCCGCTGAGGTCCGACTGAAGTGAGATATCATGATTTTGTTAGTTTCAGACAAGTAATTTATTTATATTATTAAAAGCTGATCAATAAAAGGTGAAGTTGTGAACCCTAATACATGTGCGTAAGTAACCAATACACGCAAAATATTACTGTTCCTATGACTACGTACGGGCTGGATTTCCCCAGGGATTTTTCCATTTTATTGAGCTCATTTCGTCGCTGCGGGCGGTCCGTCGTTCCCGTTTAATAAAAACAGTTAAACCGGTTCCGTCAACTTTCGTTTAAACGGTTAGGCAATTAACCGGAAACTGACAGCCCTAACTTGATGAGCGTATAAGCCAGTGCCAGGGTCACATCAAGTAGAAAAGAAGCCATAAATCGGAACAAGCTCCTTTAATACCTATAACTACAGAGAGTCTCAAATACATTTTTTTTGACGTTTTTTTTAAAATATTTGAATCCTGTACATGTTTTTGTCAAAAACAAAAGAATTCACAAAATGCAAAAGTTGACAACAGATTAGGTAAGTATATAAAAAATTCACATGAAGTCCACTTTTTGGATAAAAGAAAATGCATTGTCCTTCATTAAAGGTTCAACGAGAAATTAAAGGCATCCATATACTTCATCAAATTTAGTGAAATTTCATAATTCATGTAGATTAGACACTCAATAAATTTCTTAACTTGTTTTTGTCTACCGAAATGCCTTAAAAGTGAAAACAAAAGGCGATTTGGATTTGCTGAATATTTCTATATAAAATATAGGCTGAATTTCATATTTGCTCCAATTGGAAATTAGAAATTTCAATTGTTTTGCACCAAAAAAGTAATTCTCGCCTTAATCCTTCCAGGTGGGGATATTTTTGACAGAAAGCTTTACATCAGTGTAAAAATCAGGGCTTTCATTTTTTTTAAGGGATACCTCATAATGTGAAATCTCTTGTTGGACCTTTAAGCTCATTCATGGATTTTAAGGAGAACACAAGAACAAAAACAAATTGGACATAACCCACACTCATGACTGATGTAAGACTGAGAGTCCATTGTCAATAGTCACTCTATGTGCTTTAGAATCAAAATGTAAAGCACAATTTGAAGTTTTGTAGTTATAAGTGTTATCTTTTGTAGTATTTTTACAATTAAGCAAGGCAAGAAAATATAGATAAACATACATGCATTATTTTACACCCACTGTATATCTGTAATCAGTCATATCTCAAACAGGTACATTCATTAAATAACACAAATGCAACATAACTTCTTTCTCTTATGGCTACACATACACTAACACATACAATACATAATTCACATCCCCTTGATTATTCCAGGCAAATATACAATATTAAATGAAATAATTGTTAATAGTCATTTTATTTGTTCCAAATCCAACCTGTAATTTCAATACAGGTAATTGATTGATGGTGATGTTTGCTATGGGCTCGTTTAGACAATGTTGTCCATAGGACTGTATGTCCAGATGTTATCAGATGAATTTGTTTCAGGTTCTTTGGCATTATTTTCTTCCGTGGAAAGTGTTTTCTCCTCTGAAGGATTTTGAAGTTAAACTGTAAAATCTCATAAAAATACTATAAAATTCTGAAGCCCTAGAAATCATCTTCACTCCTCAGTAGTAGTAATGTCCAAGTTAATTAGGTAAATGCAGATTAACTTGCAAAACATAGTCGTTGCGGTATCACACTCGCAGCATGCATAACGGCGTTTATTTGGGCGATAAATATCCGTAACCACTCGAGTAAAAGCCCACATTCGGGTAAACGTCCCACCCTATTTTCAAAGAAAATACTGTAAGTAGCATACACTTGGTTATAAGCCTAGGTGGCAATTTTGTTATTCAGTGCACATAACATAGCAAAGATTACACACTCAAAATCATATAAAAAACCTCTTGTTCCATCAAAGTAATGCATATAGGAATGGCTGGCTTGCTTAGCTTTGAGGAACAATACTTTTGATAGGAAAGTGGATTTTTTTATTTTAATGTTTATTCACTAAAAATAAGGTGTAGTCTACTCAGCTTATATTAAGAAAGCATTATCTGGGTGAAAAATACACTCTTGCTGATTTTTGATCTGATATTTGCTTACAAGTTCAGCCCTCCCTGGGTATAATAAGCCCTCCTTTAATTCTTCCATTTTGGGGGGGGCTTATACCTGAGTGGTTACTTTTAAAATAATCAAAGTTATAAGTTCATGCATCACACCTGCATCTTGCATATGTAAGGACGCTTAGAATGGCAAAGAACATCGTTCCAAGACATTGGGCTGTGTTGTCCGGTAGTCTGATGGAGCTCCCACATTTCTGCAACAATCTTCTCTTCCACCTAGGTATTGGGTCGTCCCAAATCCCCAGTTGGTTGTACTTTGGTTGGTCCATATCGTCCACCCACTTAAAGTCATCCTCGCTTGTTTCCTTGTGCAGACCGAGCCACAAGAACACGTCATCTTCACCATCAGTAACGAGCCGCATCCCAGATCTTGACACAAAATCGTTCTCATCCTTGTTGTTGAAGACACCAGATGACACACGAGTGCTTAGTAGAGTGACTTCGATGGAACTGAATTATTCAGAAGGCGTCTGCCTCACGCCAAACACTTCTGGTCGGTGACCAAAGTAGCGATAGCAGTACTGGGTCGCAATCCGGTCCGAATGCTGGACCTTCCTCTACACTCGCACAACATACGCTTCCAATAACACCAAGGTTAAGGCACAAAGTACTGTAATGTTTTAAAATGCACCAATCGTCGCTAGATTTCACAAATACAAGTTCCGCTTGAGTAAAAGAAGTGGCAGAGTGTAAAGCTGGCAAAAGTAGGTCTGAGTCAACCACACCTGGAATGTTAGTTTGGTATAACACCACAAGAAGCCAAAGACTGTAAGCGCATTGATTACATAAAAAAACACCGGTAGCTAATGCAGCGAGTATTGAATGGATGATAAAACCAACATACACACAGGCAGCATGTATTTCACTTAAGCTATGATGCTCGCGATATAAATCTATGAAATACAAGATAAGTCGTATTACCCAGACACTTAGGCATCTATACAGAAGCTCCCTGTCCACCACCTCACTTTTATTTCCAATCTACATTTACAAGGAGAGTACTCTTGACCAATGGCCTTCCAAGTTGTCCATACGTCTGTGATGTCTCCGTGCATATATCCAATCCAGTTAGCCCAGATCAATTACTTTTAAATTTATCATCTCCGATTTCCTCCAAACCACTTAAGCAAGATAACATTTTAAAGTAGCAGCACAGCTGCAACGTGTTGGTGCACAACAACTGCGCAGGTTATTTTCACAAGGTAATAACTAAGTGCTGCTTGTAATTAATTTCTTGTTGGTTCTTTCTTGCCTGGGTTGGTTATTAACAGAAATTTGGATTTTTCTTCTGAAGGCAATTCTAATAATTAGCAAGGCCTAAAATCTATTTTAATGGGTTGACCCAATGGAATCTACCTCACGCTCTTGTTGATTTTAAAGGAAATATGCAAATGATTCAGGTCAGAACATTGCCTGTTATCAGTTTTGCGATAGTTAAGGAATGATTATTTAATGTAGAAAGATCATCTCAGTCTCTTGAAAAACATTGCATTAATTTTTTAATCGTTTCAACAACAACACAACAAGCAACGAGTGACTTATCTTTTGATCCGATTCATGACTAACATTTAGCTAGAGTATTTTGATTCCAATAACAAGCCTTGAGTAAATGTAAATGTCCCTAAATGTTTTATGTTGCGGTTGAAGTCAGTGTTAATCCTTCATGCCATTTGTGGGATTTTTTTTTTTTTTGCTGTAATTTGACTAAATGTTGCCCGCGAGCCAAGACATATGGTTAACATGGTTAAGACTTAATAAGTTCGCTTTGGGGACTGGATTTATTCAATCCGAGTTGGTTAATTATACATTCTTGGTAAATTGTAAGGAGATAATAAATTCCAGAATGATGTGGTACTTTGATTTGTTGGCAGCCTACATCCCTATTTTGAAAAATTAAAATTTTCAACCTTTGCATTCTCAAAATAGCTAAATTTTCAAAATGGCTAAACTTTTTTAAGAAGGCTTTAAAATTATGTTTTTGCGTTGTTTGAAGCAGTTGATTACATCTGTAATACCCTGGCTTTGGTTGCCAAAACAATCTCACACCCCCCCAAAATAATGAACCCCGAAATAAGCATTGTTTCAGTCACAATCAAGAAGCCCAATAAAAGGTTTAATTGGTTGAAATAGACCTTGGGTTCTTAAGTATTAAAGCCAAATTAAAGCCACAAAAGTGGATTTCGTCTAATAGTCTGTTGCCATCCTAAAGCACAAAGTTGTGCTGGCCATGTTAGGACGTCGTATCATGGATACACACGGCCCGTATCCGCTTAATCAGTTGAATAAATCCTAACACCACCACAACCATTACCACTGACTTGTGGATATGCTAGAAGAGCAGCAAAGTAAAATCAAATGTTGTGCTTTTCTTGAGTTTTTTTTAAATTTTTCAATCTTTAAAAAAAAAAAAAAAAAAAATGCATATTTCCTGTGACATCAATTCCTCTGGGAATGTATACCCTTTGGCAAGGTAGCTAGTGCCCCTCCCCCGGTTTGTAATTCTACATTTAATCATTTCTTTTATTTTTGGCCTTTTTGGTTCAGTGTTTAAGCCATAAATAAAAAAAAAAGAATGTTTCCCTGTAGAATTTTAGAAGAGGTACATATGGAACTCTTCCTACTTTTTTTTAGTACTTGAATCAGTATTACTTAGAGATGCAATGCAATAGCAACACATCTTAAGATACTGCCTCATAAAAGCAAACATACTGTAATCGGTTTGTTGCTTCTAACTGTGTCATTTTCTAGCTGCTTCCATCATAGTATACTTGTTTTTGGGTTCTTCTTTCACATAGGCTCTGTGCCCCTCTCAGCTATTTTAAATTGGGAATCCTTGGTTTCAATTACAAAAATTTTATGTTCAACATTCAAGGCTATAGACCATCTACAGGTCTACCACTTTAAGAAGGTATTTCTACAAATTAGAATTTATTTCATTTACTTGGCAGAATCACTGAAAGTGTCTGATGGCAAATCTGAAAATGACTCATTCAGAGTATTACACACATATCCAAAACTACTTATTTTTGCAGTGATTGATTTTGCAAAATTAAAGGCATAATCAGTGATTCAATAAATTAGGAAATCTTTAAAAATCATTTCAAAATATGATTTTTTGCCTATTTTATAGCATGTAGGCAGCCTAACATATTGTACAAGTGATTAAATCAAAAGTGCCTTAAGGGTAAATTTTACTATTTAGTTGAAATTGGCATACTTTTAATGAATTTCTACAGAATTGATTGTCATTTTTACAGAGTCACTGCATCATGCGTTCAATCATCCCTGTATGATTTTCGTTAAAAAAGTGATTTGTGGAAATTCATGAATTGAATCATCTTATAATTAGTAATTCGCAAAATAAACCGTACACAAAAATGAAGTTGTCCACTCATATTATACTCCCGATCTCTTTAACTGTCATCTTTAAAATAGGACATTCCAGATCATGTGCAATTTTCACACAAAAATATGGATTTGAAATTTCATATAAAATTAATGCCATTAGGACCATGTCTGCCTTCAACTCTGGTGTGAGGTGAATGTCACAGTATATCCTTTAAAGGTGCAATTAAGATAGTTTCACATATCCCTTTAAAAAATCAAAAGTACTGATTTTTGCCCTAATGTAAGGCTTTCCATAAAAAAAAAATCCCTATCTGAAAAGAAAGGATTGAGCTAAGAAATGGTTCTTTGGTATAAAAATTGTGATATTTCTAATTTCGTATAGGAGCAGATACAAAATTCAGCCCATGTTTTATATTGAAATATAAACAAATCAAAATCACATTTTTTTCTGTCTTTTAAGACATTTTGTAGCCAAATACAAGGTAAAAAATCTATTGGGTTGTATAATCTATATCTTTATAGTCTAATTACTATTATGACCATATTTCGGTTGGCCTCAAAATCTCTCGTTGCACCTTTAATACAACTTTCTGCTATAGTTGATTCCACACAAAACAATTACAACTCAAAAGTGAGTGTTGACACGCTCCACTTCTTTACCATAAACAGTGTATGACACTGATCTGATCCTCAACAAGTACAAGTATATTGCACCTGTATTTGAAAAGTTACACCTGCTGTCAACAAATCACTTAGCAAATTCTTCTATTCCTATGATTTGAAGATTTGTTGCTTATAAATTGTCGTTTTAAAGTAAAATTTGTACTGTAATTGTGGGGAAATTTAGGCATGGTGATCAAATTGCAGGAATATAATGCTGTACTTGCATTACCTGTGTGTACTAACAATTGTGCTGTATCGTGTACTTTAAAGTCATTGAAGGATGCATTACACATATATCCAAGAAATTGTGATCAGTTGTCTATTGACTGTGGTTTTACGAGTTATCCTATTGTTAAGCCAAATAAAAGAAAAGGTTTTAATTTAAAATTCACTTAATTTGGCAACAAATATACTGTGCTTTTTTCCCTTTTTAGAAAATAGCAAAATGTTATGCAGAAATTCTGTTCTTATATCTGTGTTTTTGCCCCCCCCCCTTGTAGCCATTTCTTTTTCTGACAACAACCCCCAAACACAAAAATACCCATTTTGTCTCTAAATTGAAAAACAGACACTGAATCATTTTAAAGCGGATCTTGAAATGCATTTACAACTGTTTTATTAGATCCCGACTTTTATTAGTAAACAATGCACAAAATTGCCATTTCTTGACAAATACAGCATGTTTTGTTAAGCAGTTAGCCACTTACAGAAGTCTTTACTACAACAATTTCCAATACAACAGTGCAAAAAATGGACTTGTTTATATTTTGAAGAATTTGCTGATAGCAGCTTTAAACTAATAGTTCATAAAAGCCATAGACTTATTAGTATCACTTAGTTGTTTATATTTATTTCTCATTACAGGTATGCGGAAAGTCGTTCACATCTGCTGTGGTTCCAATGTGGTATGGGCCTGTGATCATGAAGGAGGAATGCATTTCCGCATAGGCGTAAACATGCCCCAGTCAGAGTCCTTACCACCAGCCTGGGTCCCTGTAGAAGGCAAACCTGCAGGTTACAATACTGTCTTCACTCAAGTCGCTTGTGGGGGACCAGCCGATACCGGCGTGTGGGCAATAGATAATAGAAGAAATGTGTATGTGAGGAGGGGAATATGTGAAACTATGCCCATTGGTGTTGATTGGGAGCCTGTTGAAGGTAAGAATTGTTTATTTCAAACATTCAAAGTTTTCAAGAAACCCTTATTTGAAGTTGAAGTCAAAAGCATTATCTGAGCACTAAAAATGCTCTGATGTATAAAGTAGTCATTTCCCATCAAGTAAAGCCAAAAACGTGTAAAAATCGGATATTCCTAACATTTTTGGTGAAAAAATTAATATTCCCCTATTCTACACTGTGTACTATGGCAATGGTCCTTTTGCTTACATGGGAACTTTGACGCATTCTGCGTAATTCTAGGCCATGTTGTACTCATTTTCTGTATCAATGGAAAGAGGCGGATCATAGCTATCCATTGTACCCAAATCAAATGTCTGTGATATTCCTGTGTCGTACTAGGCATGTTGGTATTTCTCTCCCGAAGGATGGTGGTTGTAGAGGAGGAAGTATGATTCTATTTAAAATAGTGGAATTTGTCTAAAAATGAGCAATTAAGCATCAGTTTAAATGAAAATATAGAAATATTTGTAAAGTAGATGAAAACAATATGACCTTTGGCTTGATATGTCTCCTTCTACATGTTTAATTGTTACTGTATTTTAGATGGCCATCCCAAAAGAACAAACAAGCAGAGGTATTCTGTACTTGAAAGTATTGTGCAACCTATCTGGATTTAAAGTTTTGATGTAAACTTTAACAAGAAGTTGCTTATTATGAAAAGCGTCACAGAGACTCCCCCCTTTAAGAAGACAGGAAAATTTCCCACAGATATTGCATATTTTGATGTGTATTGCGGTCATCAACCCTGTATTGGATTTCAAATCAACCTGCTCTCAATTCCATCCTTGTAGAAGCAGTGCAAAGTTCTGGATTTGTAACACCTTACAATTGTCTGGATAAACGCCAAATACTCTTCTTGGATGCATTAGTAACATCACCGTTACTTTGGGATTGCAGGATTCAAATCTGATGGTAATGTAGCAACAGGTGCAGCATCACCTTGGCGATGGTGCATGCCACCTGTTGCGTTGGTGAGCAAATTGTAGTTCATATGTGGTGTGTGTAATCTAAGTAAATCCTTAGCCCTGAAGAAGATGGAGAGTTGTGGGTGATGAAAGTGGAAATTTGCCCTACATCTTTTACCTGTGGTTGAGGGATAAACTTTTAGCCGATTAAGCACTATGAGCATATTTAGTTTTCATTACAATTACTGATCGTTTTTTAGGCTGGCCATGAAGAATTAACATGCCACAACAGCAGTAAATGGCGGTTACTATTAGAATAAGATTCTTAAACAATTTAAGACAAAAATCTATTTATGATCACATGTGCAGTGGGTGTGGATACACAGTTGGGTGTATTCCAAAATGTAATCCAGTGAAGTTGAGATGAATTCCCAAGGCTTTGTGAAATTTTATTTGGAAATTGTTTTGCTACCAAATTTTGGGGGATATGCGCAAAGTGGAAAAAGGATGTCTGGAATATGAAAAGTCAGATCCTTGTCTAGAAAAGGTATCTTGAATTACCACAACCTCTGAAACTCTGCTTGGAATAATGGAAGTGTAAGGGGAATAAATAGCCAAGTACAACAACAGAAAAAAAAAAAAATTGTTTTATCCAATTATAATATTTTATGAAAATAAACTTTAAAATGCCTTATCACCATCACAACTATTAACCTTCTAGTCAAGTAATCATAGTTTGAAGGTATCGAAAGTACCTACAGAAACACAACTCCTACCTCATGTGGGTTTTTCAGAAAGTTCTCAGAAATGAGTGTGCAAATTTCCTTGCAACCAGTGGAACTAAAAATCTTAAAGCAATTAATTTAAATTACAATAATAGCACATTTTTGAAGGCGCACCCCCAATTTTCCAAAACAAAATGGGAGAGAGTTTCATGATTGTATTGGTAATGACTAGTAAGAAACTATACCGGGAATGGTGAAGCTCGTAATGTCTTATGTGTCGCAAACGTAGAAATTTTGTAATTAGGCATAATTAATATCGGAGATCTCCAACATAATTCAACGGCTGCTGGACACACGGCCTTCAATATGAATAGCCGGGAAATAGCCGGGAAATAGCATGTCTACGCTCATCCATTAGTGTTTTATTGGTTCAAGCAAGTCAACTAGAGGTACATTTTATTGAAATTCCCCGGTAACATTATTTCATCATGGACGGACATAAACTTAGCATTAAGCTCTGTCGGTAAGGGGGCACCAAAATCATCCACGTTTTATGTAATAACCGCAAGTCGGCTAAAAAAGTGCAAGGCTTCTTAGAAAGATTCTACTGGTCATTTTATCATAAGGGAGCTACAAATCGCACCATGATATCCTCATGGACGATAGAAATTGATGTCAACATGCATAAATGAGAAACAAAATCAGGTTTTTTTTATCGCAAACCCAAGATACGGCCGCGGAGTGGACGGGTGGGTCATTCCTAGGCTATGATGTGATGCGGGGAGATGGTAAATTCAGCTATTGCGGTTTTTAATGTGCAAATAACGTGAAAATCGATGGTCAACACCATATTCACGCCAAAATTTCTAAAATCTTCAGAAAAAGCGCTTATTTTGATACCAACACGAGTTGTCTCAAGTATTGCAGGGAGTTGTGGAGTGTAACCGGAACCCCGTAACCACAAAAATGTGGTTTATTCCTATGGGAGAGTCATTAGTGGTGCGCTCCCTTAAGTACCATACCTGGTATCCCAATTCTAATTAACCAACTCGCTTTTTTTGAGCTTTCTCGTTTGCCAGTTATAGGGTTTCCTAAACAAGTACCGGACAAACCTGTGCAAAAGTATAAAATTTTGAAAATTGGGGGGCGCTCTTTCAAAAAATGTGCTGGGTTTTGCTTTAACACCCTGGGCACTACCTGCCTTCTAATAGCATCTAGCACTAGTTGATTGGTCGCTTGGATTATCTGTATGAACAAATCAGAGATCACTGACTGTAAAATTGTATATTGTTTACACAGAGCGTATAGAAGCACTATTTTGATTGGTTTACCCAGAGGACTATCTCATGCTGTGTCCTGTAATGAGACAATCAAAGAGTTGTATCATAGTGCCGGTGCATGGTATGCCCAGGGTTAACTTAATTGTTAGGTTTTTAAAATGTGTTTTTAGTGCGCATTTGCAATCAAAATACCCCATTCTAGGGAAGAGCCACTTTCATGAAAAAAGTTAACTTATTCTGTAAGTGTCTCCAAAGTTTGACCAAGCGGTGCGGCCAAGCTCATTCATTAAGCAACTCACAAAAAATGTCAAAAGAAATTACAGGCAATACGGAGTGCAAACCACAAACCAATTTGGGTGCTTGATGTTGGGCATTCCATGGGGGTGATCCTAAAAAAACCCATTACACACATAAGACCTCGTCCTCAGTTCGTTATTCATACAAAAAAATCAGAAATACCCCTTCCAGTGGAGTTGTATTCCTCCACTCCAACGGTTTTTTTGGAAAATAAATATTCCTTGGTCCAACATATCAAAAGTCAGAATTTTTCGTCAGATTTCGCTTTTACTGTTAAAAACCAATGGCAATGGCTGAAATTGGAATTTCTTGGCCGCCCTCCCCTGAGTTTTGAGCACGTGGTCAGCATTTTGAAAAAATGCCCCCCCCCCACTTTTTTAAAAAAACCTAGTTATTGGCCTGGCTCTTCAATATGGGAAACCCAAAGAATTCTGCATCTTTTCAAGTGATCAAAGCATAACAAACAGATCAAACAATATAATTTCCCATAACAAAAAAATGTACATTAAAGACAAGACCTTACAGTGTCATAGACATTGGCTGTTACAAGAGCTGGGAATTAACAAAACAACCTGAGCTGTCTGTCTTCATTGTCTGGAAACTATATACTGAAATGAAGGCTTAGGACAGTATTTCATCATGTAATCACAATAATTGTGGCCATACACATGGTGTATGGATTTGTAATGGTTGCATTGAGTGCACAAGTTTTGGAATCCTACCTGATGCAAATTTGATTTGATCCTAAACAAATGACCTTCGGACCAAAATATATGGGGTACAGGTCAATCTTGTGGGCGGCATGGTGCCATTGATGAGTGAGAGGGGCTTAGGATAGGCTGAAACAGTTTGGTTTTGTAACGTGTGTTATGGGCAAGTGGATGGGTTAAACATGCAGCGAGATTGTACAGCCACTCCAACCTTCGCTTGGACAGTCATCCAGGCACATATTCTATAAAAAAAATTTATTACTTTTTCCCACACCCATTAGCTGGGATAGTAGGCCCTGGTTCTAAGTATTGCAGATTAGAAAAAAATTGGAACCGTAAAATGTGTTAGCCCCTCCACATCTAAGAGTAGTTAGCAATGGTCGGAAAGACCTGGGCTATGGCCACCTTTCATACTATCCTATCATGACAGGCATCAAACCAGTGAGTATGTTGGTGAAGGACTGAAGGATTTAGTGGTATCTTGAGCAAGAAAATGCCAGTGGCAATCTAGCTTCCCCCCAGTGGATGCATCTTTTAAATAAAAATATACCTTTATAATCATCATGTTGGGTATGGTCCCATCCCACAATGTTTGTTCTTTATTTTTTATGTAGATTTGGGGGGCCTCTTTGTAAAATGGTACTATCTTAAATGTCAGACACTTTCCTGCCAGCAAATGAACCAAAAAAATCAATGTAATCAACAATCATACCTTGGAGAGACTTTTGATACCTATTTGGGCCAACAAGTTAAAATCCCATCTATCGGGAATGATGTGATGGACAAGCAGGTGTTGAAAGTCCATTTATTATGAAAACCAAATAAAAGATATCACCAGCGCACCACAGCTACCTAGGTTAACATTGCTTTTGGATTATTTATTCCACTAACTACATCCCCCCTGTTTAATTTTCAAATTTCATTGTGGTCAAATATGATTTTTCTAAGAGCTAGTTCCACATCTTTCTATGGAGATTGGGCACATAGAGGGTGCTTTAACATAAACAGAACCTTGTAGCCTATATAGCAAGATTCCTGCAATGAATTTGTCCTGCTTTTTTGCGAGATATAGCTCTTGCATGTTCCTATGTATATAATCATTGTCAAAATTAGTGTCCCTACTGATTAAGGTGGGTCGCGCATGTGTAAGCTCAAGAGTTACTAAATAGGTCTAAAGATCATATTTTCCAATATTTGGTCACATCAAAACATTGCAAACCAAAGAATACATCTTCATTTTACTTTTGTAGCTTTTCAGTTTTTATCAGATGTCCAAAAATCACAAATTACAGGTTTTTCATATTTTTAACGTTTTGAATTTTTTCGGTGAACCCTACCTTCCTATTTATTTTGTTTCTGGCAGATTATGAAAGGCAGGTGTGCTCTTTCATAATTTCCCTGCTGCGGGTATCATAGAAATACTTAAACTCAGAATGGCCAGTTTTTTCCACAAAAATGTTTAAAAATGCCCATATCTTGAGTTATGGGTATTTCTATGTACGCCGCAGTCAAGGAATATGAAAGAGTACACCTGCTTTCATAATCTGCAGAAAAAATGAAAATAGGAGGTGGGTTCACCAGAAAAAATTCAATGTAAAAATATGAAAAACCCTGTATTTTGTGATTTTTAACACTGAGAGCTGAAAAGGCCAGTGAAATGTAAATGAAGACACATTCTTTTGGTTTGAAATGTTAAATGTGACAACTATTGAGAAAAATGATCTTCAGATCTATTTAGTAACTCTTGACTACCCATGGTCCCCCCTTAAATGTTCTAAAAACAATAGAGACAATTTTTTGCATGGGGTCAAACAGCTGTGTGGAATAATCGAATGGGTATATCTATTTTGCAGGCCTATCTGGCAGATGGATTTTGTTACTAACACTTGCTGAAGTAGCCATGTGTTAGGGTCATATTGGCTTGCATTAAGTGATGCAATTCATGCACTCTCAATGATGAGCAGCATTCTGTAGCAGGATGTTGCAAAGGAGTTGATTTTCCCCCCCTGCCTTTGTTTGAAAGATGAGCCCCTGGATTCACAACCATAGAGTAGAACTGTGATGCATGTTTGCTCTAAAGAGGCTTTTGTTTCATTATGTGTTGAAAGTCTTTACCACAGTTTCTGAAAGGCTGCGCCATGCAGTCTTACATCTTCAGGTCATTGTATGATATGCTGCCATAAAATTTTAGGAAAATGATCCGGTACAATGACTTGAGGTTTCAAAAACTTGAAGTACGGAGTGGGTTGACTTAACATTTAGATCCGTTCCTAGTGTTCTTCTTTGAACTTCTGTTGTCAACATGTCAGTGTACACAGATAAAATCAGAAGTAGCATAAACTATATATTTTTTATCCCCCTGGGCCTAAAAGGTGCATGGGAGATTGAGATGCATATCCTTCTGTGTGTGTGTTCCATTTTTGGTTATGTTGTTTGGTTAGGTAGGTTGACTGGTTAATTGACTGTTTTTTTTTGTATCTCCTGGACACATGCTGGGGGGCCTAATTGGCAGCCAACTGATCAGAAAAACACACTGGCCTCCAAGGTTCAATTGTGATGCCTTCTGATTGTGGTGAGAGGTCACAACCTTTGACCCAATTCTCTTGCTCGGTGCCAGGGGGATCTTGCAAGTTCTAACTTGCGCAGTATTTTTGTGGTTTGTGGTCATTAAACACTCTCATCTGAGAAGAGGAAAAAGTTTTAAGCATATGAAATAGGCAGATTCATGCCCAAATTGTGAAGCACCCTAATTAAAGAAGTCAAAAAGTCCTACATAATGCTAGATTTTTTAAGTAGTTAATTGCAATGCCTACCAAGTCATCAATTGATTGCTACTTGTATCCACAGGTACTCTTGCTCAACAGATCTGTATAAGTTCCAACAATGTATGGGCATTGTGCCCTGATGGTGATATAGCATGCAGGTTTGGTGTGACTGAGAAGAACCCCATGGGAGATTACTGGAAGAAAGTACCAGGAAAGTTTGCTTATCTTACCGGTAAGTAGTTGAGGGACTTGAAGGTCTTGAGTGTGAAGTAATTAGTGATCCTTCATTTGCAGACATGGTTTTCACTTCAAATAGCAGGGTCACAGAACAACATTCTAATAACCAATAACATGTTCTCTGTACAACAGCATTGCTTTATGCAGGGTGTCCCAACAGTAACATAAGCAAATTAAAGTATATGGATGGCAAAGTTATTTTTGGACACCCTATTCTTTTAGGTCACACAGTTATGGAACTACTGTGGTTGCTCTTTGTATAGTTTATCTCCTATACATAAAGATGAAGGGGACAAGCTTGTGTACACAGGAATGGAGTGCCCATCTCTCTTTCGAAGCAATTGGGCCAGAATCGACCATATGTTGCTGTAGGGATCGCTACACCTCCTCTACAGTGAGTCTGTTGCCTTCCCAAGATTGAATAATGCCGGTACCCATTAAAAACCTTTGTAGAGAGGAGTAATTTAGGTAAAGCACCTTACTCAAGGGCGAAACACATTGGCCACAGCAGGGCTCAAACTCGCAACCTTAGGCGTGCCGGTCGGACGCTTTATCCACTTTAGTTGGGTCATTTGGAGCAATTCCGTGACCGTGGAGAGCAGAGCATCATTTCTCAGTGGATTTGTCTTCTATGAAGGTTAATGAACACATTTAGCGGGGTGCCCCTCCTGAAAGTGTGGGCGGAATCCAGGAGGGGGAAAATTCATAATCCAGGGGTCAAAAATGAAAAATGCCTGGATTACTGTAAAATGGTAACCAAAGTGTTCGTCTTGTCACAAGGATTAAAAAGGTATAGTTTGTACTACATACAACGTATGGTTACGGAGATATACGACAAAAATCATAAAATGTCAAAGGTCATCACCAAAGGTTAAATCTTTAATATTGCACCGATTTCTTTGAAAATGGTCTCAAATTGTTAGCCTTTCCACAGGGATTGCAACAAAAGTAGTTGGTACTCTCATTTGTATTTGTTTATGTTATTGAGATAAATGACAACACAAGGTCAACCCCATTGACCTCTATTGATCTCCGCATTTTAAATTAGGTTAGACAGTGCAAATGTTTTTGTTGCAATCCCTGTGGAAAGGTAACAATTTGAGACAATTTTCAAGAAAATCGGTGCAATATTAAAGATGTAACCTTTGATAATGACCTTTGACATTTGACGATTTTTGTATTACCAGGTAAAATGTCTCACTTTAATAATATCCAATGTCATTGTATTCAAAAGAGAAGTGTAATGTAATAAATGAAAATGTGTTGTATTACATACTTAAATGATAGAGCAGTGAAAAACAACATATAACAATAATTAGGAAATCTAGCAACATTGAAATCACCATCTTTCAGTGCTGTTGCCAAGGCACCCACACAAATGACCAGACTTTTTTTTGACTGGGATTATTCATTGCTTTATTATATCACTAAACAAATAAATGACAATATTAAATCTTAATAAAGTTTTCTTTCTCTTCCAGTGGATCCTTTCTTTCAGAAAGTGAGCTGTAATGATTGACTTATTAAAACACACGCTCGCATATTTTTTCTCTCTTTTGTCCAACTCAGTTAGCCATAGTGACGACTGTGGGCTATTAAAACAGGCGAGGTTCACCTGCATCAGCGATTTACCAAGATGTTTCATCGCCACCAGCCTGGAGTGATGAGCTCCCCTGACCCGGATGAGTGGGAATTGCTCTGAAAGCCTTCAATAAGCTCACAGCTCTCAAGTAATGTTGTTTTATTGTGACAAAAAGTAATTTGCTGTCACAATCAGTTGTTTTGTAATGTGTGATCTATGTATGAATGTTCCCACCGTATTCCTGGTAACTCTCTTGTTTCCTGAAACAGATGCTGCTTTGTATTACATGCAAACTTTCTTAAAGGTGCAACGATAGATTTCACATAGCAGAAAAAATCGAAATACTCTAACTGATTTTGCCATGATGTAAACTATTCCCGTCAAAAATATCCCCTCTGAAAGGAATTAACACTGAGAATTTTTCTTCTTTGGTAGGCAAAATTTATTAATTTCTAATTACGTATAGGAGCAAATACAAATTCAGCCTATGGTTTTTTAACATTGAAATATAAGCCAATCAAAATCACCCTGTTTTCTCCTCTTTTAAGACATTTCTGTTGCCAATACAAGGTAAAAATTCTATTGGTGTCTAATCTTTGAAATTACTATTATGGACCAATATTTGGGTGTCTCAAATCTTCGTTGCACACCTTTAAACTACGTACAATTGTAATGCTCTCAGCTACTGCAATACAGACAATAGGTAACAAGCTAAGAAATGGGGGAGGGGGTTATTGCATAAATCACACTTTCATTCCACAACTCACCACATGATCCATAATCATGTAATTAATTTTACTACTTGTGGTACCACAGTGCATATTCCTGGGTAGAGACTGCAATTCTGACACCACAACTCCTATGGCAGTGTGGTCAGAGGGTAGGAAAGTGATGAACAGACTTTTTGTAATCTTTGACTCATTAGGGTTGGTGATGCATGTGGTGTTGCAATATGTTGCAGCATAGTGCAGTATGTTGCAGCATAGTGCATTATGGGTGCCGCATGTTTCAGCATATTGCATTGCTGCAATGCATAGTGTGCAGTGGTGTTTCAAACCCACCCTTTTTATATTTAACCCAACCTTTATATAAAAACACCTTTATGACCGAGAAGTCATACCCACCCTAGCCGTTTGCTGTGACAAGGGAAAAGCGAACCGGGAGATCAGATGTACCTAAAACCTAATTTGAATGGAATGGATCATAAAAATGTTGAAAGTCCATTGCTGCGTCGATACTGTGGGCACAGTCGGCCTGTACTCAACATATACACTACTAATGTCTCCATGTTGGTTTTTTCTTAGCTGTTGGAATCTTTTCAGAGTGTTTGGGGGGTCAATGCCAGACTCAGTCCCTATTCAGTCATGCATGCCCACCATAGGAATAGCCATACTGCATAGGTAACGTTTCAGAAGGCAGTCTAAGTTGAAAAACCAAAATCAAAATCAAAGCTCTATCAGTATCAGGTTTAAGATTATGTTTCATTCTTAGTAGATATTTGTTCTACTAGAAACGCTTTCGGTTTACGAAATCAAACTAATCGAATACATTTAACGGCACAATACGCCAAAGAAAACAATCGAAATGTTAATAATTCGCGCTCACCCCTTGACGAAGCGAATTCGTACCAGGAAGATAATTGACGCTTTATCTTTGCTACCAAAAACACAAAAATGAAGCTTTGAAATGCACCATAGCACTTGAAACAACCCCCATTAATACTGAACATACGCTAAAAGTTGCATTCCTACCGAATTCCTATAGCGCTACGATAGTGATACTATAGTCGGCATCCAACTGGTCTGTTGTTACGGCCAAATCGCTCCTACACGTTTCTCCCGTGCCCTGGTCTCCGCTGGGGGGGGGGCGGGGGGGGGCCGGGCCGGGCTCGGCATGTTGGAAAAGAAATGCCCACTGAAAGCTGGAATTATTTCAGCACTATCAATGAAATTGCGGCGAAATCTCAGCTCTGCTGGTATTCCACAATCAAATCTAATTTTAGTATTGTCGGAATTAATACGCGACGTAATTATACACTCACTACAAGAAAATCTTATCTTTAGAATTCTATTGCTATTCACGACGGAGTGTGAGTACAGATTTTCAGTACAAAAAATAGGCACAACAGTTCTGAGTTCGCAGAGCAATACGGAAAAAAAAGGAGCGTGAGTCGGCTGAATCGCTGATTTAATTCGTGCAGAGCGTGTTTCAGACTAGGGTGACAGTGCGAATGACACGCTTATTTTTTTGCACGCTTTTTAAGAATGACATGATTTCGTTCAACTCTCCAAAACCCACACTTTTGAGGTTTGGGGAAAAAATTGTCAAACCACGCTTTCTAAAAGCGTCCGAGCACACTATGCAATGGTAACTCGTAATGCAGGTGCAGTAAAAGTAATCATATAGGCATGCAAGCTGAAAATTGATTAGTGCATTATTATTGTCAATTCACTCTTCTCCCTTAAAAAGTACAAATATTTGTCAGTTTTCGAAATTGTGAAGAGCAGTGGGGTACCAGGACCGTGCAAGGGGGGGCAGAAGGGGTGGCCAAGGCATTTTTTGAGGGGGCTAATTGGTCCTTCTCCATAGAACTGTACAAATAGGTAAGCAATTTGGGGGGGCAAGAGGGGGGCAGGCGTTCCGTTGGGGGGGCTGACGACCCCCGGCCCCCACGCTGGTACGCCACGTGAAGACCATAGTTTTTCTGAATCAAAAAGAAAGTGAAAATGTTTCTTAAGAGGAGTGATTTCCAGGGATTTTTGTACGTTCAGGTTTTTTGCAAAGGTCATTTTCATACCTGGATTAATTCTGAACGATTAAATCCTTGTATGTAGTGATGTAGGGTTTTGTGTGTCTGATATAGGCCCAGAGAGTGGAATAGATAGTTTAATGGAATGTTGTCTAGAAATCGCACGCCTATATGTTGTCAAACAGCCTGCACAAAATGGGAAAATTACATGGGGGGAATACGGGTACTTAAAAAGTTGCATTATAATATGCTGTCCCGGTGCCCTCACACATTAGTATACAAATATGACTGCTATGAGGGGCATGGTTGAAACTAAGGCCCAAGGTGATCTCGAAACCATACATGCCACGTAGGCGTAAGTCGAGGGGCATAGTATGGTTCGAGACACCGAGGCTATAGTTCAACCATGCTCCGAATAAAAAGAGTCAATATTTGTTTATATACCGAATATATAGATTTTTATGAACAAAGGCCTATATCATGTGTAGCCATGAGCGCTGGCCATGTTGTCATGGCGTGCCTGCATGGTTAACAATTTTGTGTAACTTTTAGGGTCCAAAACTTGTTCAAGAATTTAGAATCAACCTTTCTTGTGTTGAGGAAGTGATGTTGGAGTCCAAAACGATCGCCGTAATCAAATTCTTGCCATTTTTTGTCGGCAAGATGGGTACATTTTCCTAGCAGCTCCGACGAATTCAGCAACTTCTACAATCACCGCTTCAAGCATTTACCTAACTGACGATGAAGACACACACAAATCACGACTAAATGTGATAATTCCAACTTTTATTCTGTTCCAATCACCTATAACACAATGTGTCATGTTGTCTCAGAAATCTTTGGATATAGGGCTTATCAAAGGTCGAAAATCGGTGCCAGCGACCCGTCAAAACCTGAGTGCCGATGCCAAGGGCACAGCCATTTTATTTCAAGAGCAAAGGCGCGACGCCGGGCGATGGCGCTATGACAGATCGCTGTCAACAACATCAGAGGGGATAGGTTTCAAGAGAGCAGTAACAACAACTCAAAGCATGAATCGGCCTACTGATGCTGCGATTCAGCCTTACTGGCCGTGTTTGTAGCCCCGGTGTGTATCAGAATTTAAACTGAAAGCCATCACAGACTCCCACATACGAGTAAAAAATACGGTCTGATTATATTCATCTCTTACACGAGCTTCAATATGTACACTCATAATACGGATGGATATATAGTCCGTTACAGCAGTCTCTATGTTGGGAAGAGATGTCCAGGGTATAGGTCATGAATGGGATGCCCGCTCTCCCAGGGAATAGTTCATTGTTGGTTCAATTCTTGAAGCTAATTGAATTTATGCCTCCACTTTAACCAATCAGATGACAGGGATCTATTATATGAGGTATAAATAATAATCATAGACCTGATTGAGAGAATAGAGGTATGGCTTACTGGAAACTTGTGTTAGGCGATACCTGTGGGTTGTGTTCTTCAAAGCAGAATTAACGATTGACGTATATGTTTGTGCCTCCAAAACAGCTCAACATTGCCATGCCCATGTTTCTGTGTCTTAGCCATGTAGCTGGGTCGTCATAAGGTCTAAGGAATATGTCCAAAAGACAATTGGAGTATAAACCTAATACGTCCATTACGGCCATAGGCAGTTTACATAATTACACTATTAAATATAGACACCTGGTAGAAGAGATACCATGTAGGTAACAGCAATGGGTTTCATCTTAGTAATGTTGATAAGATGAAAAGGTTAAAAGGTAAAGGTACACACCAGATCTAAGCCATCTGGGCCAAATTGCCCATCTCTCTTTCCTTGGCATAAGGGCCAAAAAACCTCAAGTATAATTTTTTGCTGTGGGGAGAGTGGGGGTCATTACTTCCTCATTCACAGCAAAGTACACACCAAATTTCTTCATGAAGTACCTGTGAAGTAACTGTTAAGTAACCATGGAGTACCACCTGCATGGGTACACTCGCCGTCCCTCAAAAGTGTTGGGGTAATGCATCCACCTAGGTACACCTCAGTAGCCCAACCACTAGTCACCCCATGCTGGGAGTACTGCATGGTACTACCCCATGCAAAAAAAAAAAAATGACTTTGACTCTGTGTGATTATTGACAGGATTTTATCCATTCAGTTAACATTGGGTCCATATGTTTATATGTTTTTACACAACAATGTCATATATATGGTTTTTGGTGATGTCTGCAACTCAGATATTGATGTTACTAAGCTTGAAATGAGCAGAAAGCGTAACCAACATGAATGTTTTGGCGCCCTCTATGGTCCCAAGTGCTGCCTACTAGGCATCCGGTAGGGGAGTACCTGAAGGTACTCCCCATGGAGTAGCTTTGCAGGGGTCTCCGCTACTGGTGCTTACTATGGGTACCTGTCAGTCCCCCTATGCAGGCAACTGTAGAGTACACTATAGGATGGGTACTGCTAAGTACATAGCTTGCTATTCACCCCGTGGCTTGTGTACCTTCGCAAGTACTTAGTTTGTTGGCAACTGCAATCAATAATGTATCAAGGTGTACCTGCGAGTAGAGCTAAGGTATACATGGAGTAGCCTAAGTTCTGGGTTATACCCGGAGTAGGAAATCTTGCTGTGTATGTTTAACCCTTACCAGCATGTGCCCATTCATACTCCTGGGTTGGTGAGGCAAAGTGCAGTTGAAATTCTTGCTCAAGGAATGCATCATGTTCACTCAACAGGGTTTTTGAACCTGCAACCCTCCAATCACAGGCATTTGTTTATAGCTGCACCAAATTGCCTTCAATGGAGCGAGTCAAACATGGTTGATAGGGTAAAAAATAATTTATGGAAGGTCCGATGACAGACTGGATATATACCATCAGCCTAACAAAGTGGCATTTAGACTATTCAAAGCCGTATGCCACAGTTCTGATCCAAACAATACCTTTATTCAACTTGTAAATACAGACCGGATAATTTAGGCCACTCTCTAACCCAATGTAATTACTAACAAGGTGGTATTGTCCTTAACCAACGAAGCAAAAACATAAGCATTCTTATTTTAGAACAATGGCACTGCCTGTAATGAACTTTAAAATAATACGCATTATCCGTTTTTTACTTGTCCTCCTTCACATGGTCAGGACCCCTGATGAAATTGAAGAATATAAATAAATATAGTTTAATTTGAGCAAAAAAAACCTGGTGCTGTGTGACGATCACCATGCATATATCCCTCTTCAGCTCTCTATAATGGTTAATGTATGCCTTTTGCAAATGAGTCCCACAGTGGTAAAATGTTTATTATGACAGTATTTAAGCTAAAACACAATACCAGCAGCTGTTATAGTGATTAGTAATCTATACTCTGGCTCATAATTTTCGGACAGTTTAGAAACGTAACCCGAACGTACGCCAGCTCCTCCCCGCCAAACGCGCAGCCATCGTCCTTACAAACGTAGATTCAGTACAGAGACGCAAATATGGCCCCAGAGTATACGTGTTCAGTGTTCCATTTTGTTCATACTAAATATACAGAAATTCTGTAGTATTGCAAGCTCCTGAGAAATATCAATAAACCAATTTAATGTATATGCATACAAAATTTGCGGCCCGCAGCGATGTCGCATGCGTCCCGCGAGTACTTCCGCAGCAACATAAATATCAAAATAGATTTTTAAAAATATTACTTCAAATTTCTCATCTGAAATCAAACTTTTTTTGAACATTAATGAAAAATTGGTCCAATAAATCAACCTAAACTCAAAATTTTCTAAAATTGTTGAAAACTTAGTCCAATTTTTTCAAAGCTGAAGCCAAAATTTTTCTAAACTGTGTTCAAAGCCTAATATTTCTTGGAAAATGGGGTAAAAATCTCTTGTTTCATGGATCCCTTTTCGGCAAAATTTGTTTCATTCGTCTACTTCCAGGACGCTCAAACGCACGCCATAAAACCAAACTTGAATCCCCTCCGATTACTTGCATGTGGCCCGCAATAGTTTTGTGGGTCTTTTGACTATTCCTCTTGGGGGGGGGGGGGGATCAAAATCTATGCGAAAGCCTTGCCAGGTGGAGGTGGATTGATGACTGATATATTTTTGACTATTCCCCTCTTTGAAATTCAACAAAACAACTTAGTCAAATTGTTTTAAATAGTATAAAACCTGGTTACTTATGTGTCGTTGTTTCGCAAAACAGAATTCCCCCTGAATCTATACCATTTTTGTGATGTGTGATTATATCTTGGGAATTGATACTATCACAAGGATTGCTATATTTAGCTTGAAATGCTTATGTATTTCGTTGTGCTGATGGATGATATAGTGTGAGCAACGGTCCTTGTCATATAGCTTTATATCTTGATTATTTCAAGTAGATTTGAATGTTTTTTTAGTTTTGTTTTTCTTTAATTTGCTATCACCAAATTTAATGTAACCATATTTTGTTTATTCTGTACAATATTTAAATCTTTGGGATTAAATTTTGGTAAGTATTTGTTCAGTTTATATAGAAAATTATTATATATTTAACTGATAGCGTATATTGCCTGTTCATACATAGTATATTCAATTATAATAAACCTTGTTATTTCTAGATGTTATTAATTTTGCTTATTGTGCACATGCATTACACAGACGTATAAAGGTATGATGTAACTGAAAATTATGTTACACCATGTTTCATGTAATTAGTGTAAATAGATAACCAGTCATCTTGAGATATATGCAATAATACCGTTTTCGGTAGCATTTTGATCTTTTATATATTGCATCTTAACAAAGTGTCAGCCAAAATAACCCAAAGTCTGGCTACAATTGGTCAGTAGTTGCTACATTAAACCTACGCAAAATTTAAGGTGTACCCAGAGTATACATAGCTCAAAAACCAAGATGTGTTGTAGAAGACCCGGGGTGTGGGGGGCACTGACCTGAAAGTATTGCGTCCCTTAAGACCCCCTTTTCAGCCATCTCCGGCCATTCGCAAGGGTCCCATTTTGAGCTTTTTTTAGTTCCAAGACCCCCATTTTCAATAAGCAAAATTTTGGATTTTTAGCTCCTCTTGTGGCCTAATTTTTTTGGACAAAAATGTTAGTTTCAAGGTCCAAATTTTCTGATTTTCCGTTCACAAAACCCCCATTTCCAAGTCCTAGTCATATTACTGATCACAAACTTTCATTTTAAGAATGTTTCATCTCTAACGATTCACATGACTAACCTGTACAGAAATCTCCATTTGGAAGCAATGTATTGTGGAGCTACTGATATTTTTTCTCTTGAGCATTACTAATTGGGTGCAACCCAGTCTGGCTCGCATTATGATGATTCAGTGCTGCGAAGCATGATGGGGTCAGTTTCGCTTGACCAGCGATTTCGTGCCTTCCGTATTTTGTTGACTTTTTTGGACCCAGCCTCAGTTTCTGTGACCGCTGTAAATCTTATGTTAACTATGATAATGCTATTCCTTGTTGCACTAAACAGTGACTTCATGCCTTATAGCCAATTGGGACATTTCACTGTTTTTAAATGTCTGTAATTGATCATTCACTTTAGTATTCTTGTAGATAATTTGTTTCAAGCCAAAAGACCTGAAATTTCAGTTGACAAACTCAAGTTTATACTAGTGCTTTCTCTACATTTATTGCATGCCTATTTCAAGTTTAAAATAATTCTTACTGAATCTGCCGTGTTGTGTAATTCACAAATTCTGGACTATTTGGTCTCTCTCGATCTTGCCTGTAGACAACTTTTAAAGACACTATCATGAATTTGCTAAATCAGAAAATCGAAAAAATCATCAAAATCAGATTTTTTTGCAGTTTTTACAAGTAACAGATATCCCTAACCTACCCTGCAAATGATAACCAGAAGCAACCTAATAAGGACAGAATCGGGAATTTTAGTCATATTACCTTTCCGTTCGGACACTTACCTACAACACGTAATTTGAAGGGGAATCTGTATCTGGAACACACATGCTGCCGTTTTTCTCTTCCTGTTGCTGTAATTATTCAGTTGAGAAGGGTAACTTATGAGAATTCTACAGACTTCCTTCCCTTTGAAGCTATTCCTGCAAATTTCAAATATTGTTCAAATCACTGATATTGTCTTTAACATGTTGAATATAATACGTAGGTTTGTATGTAGTGGAATGAATTTAACAAAAAATCAACTCATGAACATGCTATAAACAATTTTCTTTTTCCCTAAAGCATTAATACTTACTGGTTTGGAGGGTGAATATATAAAAAATGCAATATGGGCCCAATATACAGGTCTTGCTGATTTGTCAATTAATATATTTTTCATAAGTGTTGTTAACGCCACTAATAATGACAAAAGTGGGTGTTTAAGACATGGGTGACAAATCTAAAAGGAATCTTGTCAAAAAGATTATTGGTGCTGAATAGTATAATTGGTGGCCCTGGGAAATTACCTCAGATCATCCGTGCTTATCATTAAAAACGGATTGATATATCTAAGGTGATACAAATTATTAAAGATCCGGGTTCGGGGTCAAGTTATTTAATCAATATGTAATATGGGTTATTGAGGGTAAAGTTATTCAATCAAGATGAAAACTTTTTTGTCTTACCCCTGAGCTCTCAGAGCAAGACTAATAAATCACTTTTCTGTACATGTCATGTGTATAATATGTTATGCCAGTTTTTATTTGTTTATTTTTTCCTGCCCCATCTTGGGCCAGTTACAGCCTTTAATTATGTTTTGTCATGAAATCCGTATATTGGCTTGACTGCAATCTCGCCCAATATTTTGGCAACTCAATAGCTCAACCAATAAATGGGCTTAATCAAATTTACAAACTTGATCAGAAGACCACTATCATATGTGGTTTACTCGATTGAGGGTGAAAGTCATGTGGGCCCATTAAAGTGGCATTCTTTGGCATAGCCAATGCTACTTAAGCACCAAACTTGGTCCGAAGCGCACACAATACAGCCCAATGAAGGCTTACAACAGCAGAGGATTATTTGTTTTACCCCATCATCACAATGCATTCTTGTGGGTAACCCAGTATTATGTCCCAGGGGTCCCATAAGTCACTTGGCACATCCCATAGATTCAACAGTAAATAAATTTGAATTTGTAGAGATATTTTGATTTATTTTTCAGGGTCCAAACCTCTGTCAATTAGGAAAATAAATTGATGCCTATTATGTATATCAAGTCCTATTATGCCCAGATGTCTTTCATTGGTAACTATCGACTGCTACTAGCAGAATACAACAGATTATAAAAACACTATTCTACCGAATCACTGGGATTTGACAGTGTAAATGACAGTTGCAACCCTGGTGATGAACTAGTTTTGCATGGGATTTTCCAGGCTTTCTGAAAACCCCCACCTCGGGGTCAAGGTTTAAAAGGGCATCTGTCATTTTTGGCTACAGTTTTTTTAGATCAAGGCTTTTCTTGTCTGCACAAATAAATGCTACGATCACCAACTCGTTCAATCTAAGCAGCTGACGAGCCCTGACCCATGCCCGTCCAGATTGGAGTCCGGAGATTAATGTGGGTGGAATAAGGGGCCATTCTTTCTGCTGTCCATTGTCACAAATGCAGCCCAGTGTCACTCTCCCACATTCTTACATTCTGGAGTGGTCTATGTACAAATGTTAAAAATTTTATGATCGCGTTTGAGGGGTAAGACACATGTTCGAGACCGCCTTGTTATATATATATTTCATTTATTGTACAATAATCGTGTAAGTTGAAATGTAACAAGCAGATTTAGTTGTAAAATAAGTTTTGGGCATCCCGCTTTAACAAAATGAAAATGACTTTCAAACTCGCATTTTCCAGACTATTTGACATGAAAATATCTATTAATTGTTATTAGCCAATTGTAGTCTCCACATAAATCCATTAGGCGAGGTGCCGTGTGAACGATTTTGCCAATTATGTGATGGTCGGGCTCAAATTTTAATAGGGTCATCTGTGGTTTACCCCTCAACTACTTTATTTTAGACCTTATTGCCTTATCGTATTACAAATAAATCGCACACTTCTCACCCGCTTTCCTAACAACCTATTCCAGGTGTAAGCGTTGTATAGCATTTTCCCCAAGTTGAAGTGACCAAACAGTGGCTTTTTTTTTTACTTGATAAGCATCATTGCTTAATGTTACAAAGAAAGTTATTGTATGTGTAATTTAAAAATTAAACTAAGAAAAAAATAAATAGTTACTCGGCCTTGCCCTTTTTGACCATGGGAAAAGAGTAACGACTTTTTTGTGCTGGTTTGGCCATAACATTGTTGTTTGTGCTAATTGTGGCCCAAACCCCACTTCCGAGTGTGTGTTGTGGGCAAGTAGGGGGGAATTATTTTTTAAATTAAAAAACAATCTCACCAACCGACTCAGACCACCTTTTCCCCATTATTGGGAGCTTGCGAGGCCAAGTCAAATATATTTTTTTTGCCTGATACTTTGAATTTTGGCAAATACATGAGGAAAATAATGGAAAGTGATCTGATAATAATTTTTTAAGTCCTAAACAAGTCCAATTTTGTAGTAACTAATGTTCAAATATTGTAACAACTAATGTCCTGCAGAAACATGCCATTGTGCAATGTTAAGATAAATTTGAATTATTGTAGATGATTGTTTCAAAAACAATGCATTGCACTTCCATTATTTAATTGAAATCTACCCTTTATGATGGGGTTGTATGTAATTCAAGATAAGCCAGCCAACAAGCTCTTGTCATTAAATGTAGCATTCTCAATTCATCGATAATATTGCAAGTAATCAAATGTAAAGAATTCTTGAAAACCTAACATATGTTTTCTCCATTTGAAAAAACAATAACTCCAATTTTTCAAATATTTTGAGATTTTTGCACAGGTTTTGTGTAATTGGCTATTAAACTATACCTGTGAATGGTAGAGCTCCCAACATTCTCTGCATCTCACAAAAGAGGGCATTTTTGTAATTAGAATATTAATATTTGAGATCTACGATAATATTCAATCAGACTCAGGAAAAACGTCTTCGCATTGACATAGCGGTTAAGTAAGTGATAGATGTTCCTTAGTTGGTTTGTCTGTACAGGCAAGTTAAGTAAGGGGGGGGGGCCCCACACAACTTGGCAAAAATACTCCAATTTGAAATAAAGGGACATGTGGTCCAGTGGATATGACCACCGACTCATGATCTAGGTACAGGTTTCGCGCCTCGCGTTGCCAATGTGTTTGTTCACTTGGTCAAGCCTTTACTCGCTTGCTTCTCCGTCGCCAAGTGATATTCGTGTAGCTTGTTAGGGAATATTCCAATCTAAGTGCTGATAGGATTGTGCGCTTGGCCAGCTGCCGACCTAGGTGAAGCGAATTGATTGTGACGAGTTCCTAATGGCCCAGCGTAATAATAATAAGCAAACGCGCTGTGACCTGATGAATGGCGCTTTATATTATTATAAATTGGTTGGCATTCTTCAAAAAATGCCATTATTGCTTTAAACCAAATAATAAAAAAATTACAGACAAAAACTCAAATATTGCTTTAAGTAAGCCTAAGAGATTGTCTTTTTAGTACTACTTTTTTACATCAAGAAAATGAAGCTTCATGTATTTATTTTCAGAAGAATTAGAGGTAGAAAGTGAAGAATAATTAGAACGCATTTTAATTTCCACATGCTCGTGAGTACGTAATGTGCACTGAGCTTTACTGTTAAACCATTTCTCTGTGCATGTGCGTGTGTTGTTGATGTGAATCCTTCGCACAGCTTTTTATGACGCTCTCAAAATCTTTCATTGCACATGCATATAAAAACTTGGTAACTTAGGTGCAACGAGAGATTCAGTCCTCCAATTTTTCTATGATATGTAGAACTAACACCTTCTAGGCCCAATCGCTTCAGTTGTTCCATGTTTTAGGTGCAGTGAAGTTGACACCATTTCTCCAAAGCTAGTGAGACAGCAATTCTGACTGGAGTCTGCCCTAGATTTTCTTTTCTAGCCGAGTGTTCGCCTCGAGGCCCTTTTTTAGTGGAAACTGCACCCGATTTATCCATCTGCCCACGCATGTGTGCCGACTGAGTCAGTAATTGCAATCATTTGGTTCCTAAAGTCCCGGTGTGGAGGGGCCCTATGAATTTGGTCCAGCACCGGGCCAGGAAAGGGTTTAATAGATTTCCTACCTTTTTATTTGGTTACAGAAATAACTTTGATTTCTTTATGCTTGTATTTCATAGCACTTAGGTTGAATTTCATATTTGGCTTTTGCTCCTATAGGAAATTAGAAATTTTCACAATTTTGTATCCAAAGAAACAGTTCCTCAGCTTACTCCTTTTCAGATGGGGATATTTTTAAGAAATGTGTTGCCAAAAGCTGAATTTTCACATGGGTTTAGGGACACCTTTTATTTGTACATCTCTCATTGCAAACCTTAAGTCAGGCACACTAGCCTACCGTGCATGTGTGTGTTTGACCACCAAATCTTCATACGGATATTCTGTGCAGTAGCAGGGAAATGGAGTAGAAATAAAAACTTCCAATGGCTTGAAATGGTAAAAAACATGCACTGAAAAGAGAATTCATGAATGTGGGTAAATGTACATCCAGAGATGGTATGTGTCAATGCTAAAAAATGGTGTCAGAAGAGCAAACATCTTGAAACCGACATCTGTAGAAATGGCTTCAAAATAAGCCACGGGTGGTTCCAGTATATACTTCCCGTTACACAATCTAATCACACTGTGTGACTATTTTTACCTAAAGATCATAGCTATTTTTATTGAATTTATTGAATATCAAGCAACTTATTGCTGGACCCTTTGACCACCATGACGGAATGGCAATAATCTTCACAGGAATGCATACACGCAAGGGTGTGCATAGTCTTGAGAAAATTGTCAATCTCCTGAATGCCATTCTAACATTATTTGAAAAAACATGCCATTAATCCTTGATTTATTGATTGTAAT
Organism: Ophioderma brevispina; assembly: GCA_023653785.1. Lineage (NCBI taxonomy): Eukaryota > Metazoa > Echinodermata > Ophiuroidea > Amphilepidida > Ophiodermatidae > Ophioderma > Ophioderma brevispina. Next base: position 76,245 of record JAMKCH010014114.1, read on the forward strand.
GGATTTTTAATGGGTACTACCCCCCCCAAAAAAAAACCCCCCCCCCCACTCACCCCATCAATTGAGATTGGTACATTAGAAAATTTGTTTGCTCACTATTCATCTGCAAAAATTTGGCTAACTCATTCCCACACTATCAAACCAGATGGTGTGAGAATGTTGCATGTTTCAAATTTTGAAATGATCCAGAGATCTAAGAAATCTTGACTTTGTTTGTACTTACGGAGGGGTCATTATTTATGCCAGAGAAAGGAGATTTGGAGGGGGAATACCTCATAAATTTTGTACTGGCCGAAATTTCATTAAAATCAGGGGCTGCATTGTTTTTTAATGGGAGCAAAGGGGAAACAACATTTTAAACTGAAAAAGTTGAAATCATCATTCCCTCCCCCCCCCCACATAATAATGACTGCTCCCTTAGTACACCAAACGTATTCCTGACGAACTGCCTTCAAAGTTTGGATTTACGATACTGCACATAGAGGTGTTCATTATTTGGTCTGGTTAGTAATGATTCTTACAATGTTTCTTGTGGTAGTAAAAATAAATGTAAATTGCTTTTGATCAAATGTTGAAAGGTGCTGTATAAATGCCATCATTATTTGTAACATTTTATTTTCATATATTTTTACACTTTGCTAATATTTTTTGTGGTCGTAATTACTCACAAATCGTTAGGAATTAGCTTGATGAGTTAAAATGGCTGGTGTAAGTATACTGGATTGTTATAAACTAAAATCAACAAATTGTAAATACCGCTAGGCGCGACCTCGTCAACGTTTAAAGGTGCAATGAGAGATTTGTAAATACAGTTCCCTAAAAAAAAATAAAAAAGTTGAAAATCCTGATTTTTTTGTCACTGGTGTAACGCTTTCTCTATTAAAAATATCTCCATCTGAAAATATAAAGCTGAAGAATTATTTCTGTGGTGCACAAATTAATTTTCTAATTTCCCATAGGACAAGTAGAAAATTCATGCCTGTTATATTGAAATAGAAGCCAGTAACAATCACACCCTTTTGTTGCCCACATTTCTGTACTATAAGTGCAAAGACATTTTTTGAGTGTCTTATCTAAATGAAATCCATGCATGTTGTGACACCTTACATGGGATGCCTGAAAATCTCTCGTTGCACCTTTAAGCAGCTCCAAGCTAATGTCATTTGCCTGATCGCTTTTGAGGTATATGATAATTTGATTGGGTGATCTTATCTTTATCTTTTCAAGCGAGTGAGCGTTTATCTCTACTTTACATCACAACACACCTTGCCATCACTTTACGCATCAAGTTTAAATTGTGTTGGGTGCAATCAGAGGAAAGTGGTGCATATTCTCTTTGATCCCTAGTGAAATTAAGGACCAGGAAATGTTTTTCTTTTGATATCGATGAACGAAAACCATCCCCCACTTGTCCTGATCGAAAGGCCAACATTAAGGAAATCAAATCCACCTGTGTGCGTGGTGATTGAAAATTTGGTACACCATTTTGCTTCTACAATCCAAAACGCGTAGACTGGGATTTAAAAAAGGCTGACTCAGATTTTCAAAATATATTTTTTTGTGGAATATTAAAATAGTTCAACTAATAACTTAAGAAAGATAGTAACCTAAAATGCACAATAAAAGTTTAGTTAATGATTGGATTTTTCGATTTAATGGCAGAAACATTTGTCTAGTATAATGGTGCCATAGCATACTGTGTATCACAAAATTCCGGATCTTGAATTTTATAACAAAGGGTTTTGATCTTCTATTTGAAAGACTTTGATTTGAGTTTAGCTATTTCATTCAACAGTGATATTATTATATGGACAAGGATTGTTGTATCTTGCAAACTTCAATTTGTTTTTGAAACATAGGCGCCTACTCGATAAAATCTCTCGAGTCAGCCTTTAATTCCCATTTGTATCAGTTGTGTTGATATCTTCTGTGTGAGGGCAAAACATTGTGAAAGTGCCTATATAGTCAATACAATTTACAAAGCAAAAAGAATTTATTGGCAACTTGGTGCAAGCATAGATTATCTGAAGGAAGATCGGCCACTCCCCCTATTTGAGAATAAAAGATGAGATTTGTTGTTTTGGCCATCTTCAGCTGGTGCATAATGTGTGATGGGCAAATCACAATATTTGATTGGTGGATGCCGGCGCAACCACGATAAATATTGGATGACCATCCATTATGACACCAAGATGGCCAAAACAACAAATCTCATCTTTTATTCTCATTCTTATTTATAATTGTGCAATTATTTGCTTTTTTTATCGACATAATTTATTTGTCAAAAATATTCTAACATCATCCTTTTTATTCCTTAAATTGTTGCACCCCTCTTGAAAACAAATGTTCAAAACCCAAAGGAACCACAGTCATCGCGCCGGTGATCTTCACTACTGCGTAAACTGCATTTGCTTACCAACTCAATGCACACGACTTAAAAGTGCCCTTTGCGTGTGTCATATATTCACTGCGCACCGCGTAATTGTGCACGCACTATCCATCTATTACCCAGTAATGGATGGGGGAGCTGGAGCGAATCCAAAATCCAATCAAATTTCTTGTTACAAGATAAACCACGCCCACTGAAAAGATTTTGTGTACGGAAGTGAACTTTCCATCATGAGGAAGGACATCCTAGTGTCCTGGTAGGTTAAAATTGATTACAATTTTGCTTATTCCACTGTGTGAATGGTCGCCTAATTTAACAGTATTTATAACACATTTTCATTTATTTTGTGGCGATTGCTTATCATTTTTGAAACATAAGTTGAAGCTTGTCTCTTTGTACCCCTACCCCCACCCACATCAAAAAATTTGTAACTAATGGCGAGTTGTCCCTCATGCCTGCTTGCCAAGTTGGAATAGGCTGGACATGTAGAACGGCCATCGTTGCTATACAAATAGTGGATGTCCTACTTTCTTTAGATAATCTTTGGTGCAAGGCATTTGGTTCCTGTACTTCATAAATCCATGAAATATCTTGTCATTACTTAGGGATAAAAAAAAAAGTACATGTTTTCTGGGATTAATTCAGAATACCCTCTGGTGTAAAGTAACGTACAAGGTTGCCTGCATCGTAATTGAACATTCTCTTGCCAAAACGTTTTATATGGAAGTCGTAAGTATGCAAAGGAGGTATTACCATTTATTTTGCCAAGTGCTATGGCATCAATTGTATTCTCAGTTGCATTGTTGGGACTTTCTTATTGGATGTTTACCCAATAATCATGCTTACAAGACTGGTTTGTATCCTATGTCGTCTTTTGCGACATTTTGCTGTGGTGAGTGAAGGTAATAAAAACAAGCCTAGCTGATACACTGTTAGTGTATGTTAGGACTATATGCAAATGTGCTGGTATAAAGGTGCACAATGTACAACTGATTTTGTTTGCAAGTGTATAACATGCATGTATTGATTTAAGACAATCACTCAGCTTATGTCAAAAGTATTTTATTATCAAAGAATATCATTTATTAAGAATTGTACAATTTCATGTAATTCATAATTAGAATATTTAATTATGATATTAAATTATATTGCTTGACTAATGTGATAGGCCTTCTGTTGCAATTTTTTTTTTTGTTTATTCCTTGAAATTTGTATGAGGTTAGCAGTGCTACCTTTGTTCCCTCCATACAAGCTAAGATAACTATACTGCCCGAATATTTGCACTCAAATCACGGCTTCCCCGCTTGTTTCGGTGGGCCAAACTATATAGCCTCGTATTGGACGAAGGCACTAGAGAGGGACTGGTCTGTCATTGTGCCAAGTGGGGCCTTAGGGCCATTGCAGTTATGGAGGTAGGTGCCATATTACGTTGTCACATATTGGCCATAGTAGCCTTTGACCTCTGGGGTTGAGATTGCTCAGTGTCTATCCTTTACCCTAGTTGGGGCTTTAGCACAATTGTAGTTACGGAGCTAGATGCCATAATAGGTTTCACAATTGCCTCGTAGCTTTGTGACCTCTGGGGGTCGGGTTGCCCAAAGGCACAAAAAAAAAAAAAAGAAAAAAAAACTAGAGTGTTCCTGGGCTATCATGTGCCAAGTGGGGGCGCTAGGGCCTTTGTAGTTTTGGAGCTAGCCCTTACAACTTTGTGCTCGCTGATTCACAGATTGGCCTGTAGCTTTTACCCTCTGGGGTCAGGGGCTTCTTTTGTGCGAATTTGGGGCTTTAGCAAGCACATTTTTAGTTACGGAGCTAATGCTCATAATAGGTTTTTCACTAATATTTGCCTATATAGCTCGTGACCTTTGGGAACCTCTGTGGTTGAGGGGGCCATATGCTATCAATTGTGCCAAGTGGGGTCACTAGGGCCTTTGTAGTTTTGGCGCTAGCACTTACAAAACCGTGGTGTTTGATGAAGAAGAGAAGAATCACAAGGATCATCAATATAAACCTGCCCTTGCTCCTCAGCGGGTAAATTCTGTACTTACACTTGTTGGTTAAAGGGGCTTGAAGATAAATTATGGGTAAAATTAACAAGGTTGTGCGCGCCGCCTCCTAAATAAATTTAGTGAGGTCAAATTATGATATTGATGGTTTTTGAACCTGTATGCCCTCTGAAAGAAATTTGTGACACTATAAGACAGAGTAACATAAAGAGCTATATGGTATGGGGTGTTGGGGAAGGAAAGCACATCTTACTTACTATAACGACCTATTAATTTTTTTGTCTATTACTCAGTATATATGGGAGGGCATGTCCCCCTGCTTCCACCAAAGCCTTTTAATAGTTCATTGGAATTAGGAAGCAGAGGGAGCATTTTACTTACTATACAAGGCCTAATATTTTTTTGATCTATTACATCATTGCCTTAAGGGTTATTTTTAGTTTAGGGGTCAATCCTAACCCTAAGAGTTCCTCCACTTATTTTCGTTCTACTTTACCCACTTAACGTCACTCACTCTGGGACGTACACACAACACACACACACACACACCCCACACATACACAAACATGACCCTTGGTCTATATCATTTACATATGAAGGAACCCCAAGTCTGGTTTAAAGCGGACTAAGGTGACATGAAAACGTATAGACATGCGTGTACGTAAAATTCCTTGCTTTCATGTCAGGGGGTAAATTGAACTACTGCGAAATTTGGTTCATATTCTATGTTAGAAATCGATCTGTGAATTCTTGGCGATATTTGGTCGTAGTTGATAGACGTAAAGGATAGTTCAAAGTTTTTCAAATATACATCAATTTTATTATTTCCAGACTTCGCCCAAATGGATAGAATCACCTGGACATAAGGCAGTTTTGTAATAAGGTATATACATACAATTTCTAGTACTGTGGAAGCTAAAGTCGGGTTATTAATTTAACCTGGTACACAACAAGCGCCTACCTCTGAATTCTACCCAATTACACGTTTAATCTTCCATGTGTTTTTACTTTACAATTTGCCTGCCAGCATTACGTAGAAATGGGTGTTGGGTTAGTGTTCAATCGAGCCCAGCGTCCAATGGTTTGTCTCAATGCTTTTAATTCTGTATTTCGATGTACCATTTTAGCAATACAGTAATTATGATATTGAATTAGTGATATTGCATGCTCGCCCGCATATTCATGCACTTTTCAATCGCAATAAAACGATGCCTGCCATTAGAACTTTCATTTAGCATAATCCGAATATACATTTTCAAAGATAAAGCAAATAGCGTTAACATTTTCTCAAGGACAGACTACGGACAGAGCCCACTCTTTACTCTCCATTCCAAAATAGTTCGGTGGTGTGGGGGTGGGGGGGGGATGAACATGTTCTCTAGCTTGATGCTTCAATTAATATATATGCACTCCAAGGTGTGCGAGAATATCTTCCTATAGTTCTATCCACTCTTGCAGTGGTTTGGACTTTCAGGGACTAATAAGAAATGCTACTATATAACCACAGGTCCTTAGCTGCAGATTTACCAGGGATCCAAATAAACCTGGAGAGGACACTCGAACAATGAAGTAGAGGCATACTGCATGAAATATGTAACCTATGGATCGCCGGTCGTACGAGGTGCTGTGCCGCTACGTCATCCCGATCATACGTATACTGCATAAATTAGGAGGCTCGGCGTGACTCATTGAAAATGGTGGTGCTATTATATAGCGATATCGAAATGTCTATGGGCATTTTGTACACAGGTTTTCAACCGCTGGTTTTAATTGACAGTGACTTGAGTGCAGCTACAAGTAACCATGGAGTCGGAGTAGTCAGTTAACATAGTCAAAACCACTGTCACTTGGCCTTGGATGATGCCAGAGGTTGGAGTGCCAATATAAACTGACAAGCCAAAACATAGGTAGCTGTAGTATCCACAGACATAATACAGAAGTACATGATATCCTACAGTATTTTTTATATACCTCATATAAGATCCCTGTCATCTGATGGTTCAAAAGTGGTGGAGGCATAAATTAACTAGCTTCAAGAATTGACCAAAATGAACTATTCCCTGGGAGACGCGGGCATCTCTTCATGAACCTATACCCGGACACTTTCCCAATAGAGACTGATGTACGGACTATATATCCATCCGTATTAGGAGTGTACATATTGAAGCTGGGTAAGAGATCGCATTTGATTTTGACGGATATGCCGAACCAGCCTGAGTCTTCGAACTGACAGTACGGAGTAAACAAAAATGTAGTGCAAGTCTGATGCGGTTGGAAGGAAATGGCTGAATCGCAGGACCTGTATTCATTGTAGGCTGTAGAAGATCTGAAAGGAATCAGAGATGCAGCTCATCGGGCTAATAAAAACCACAACGGCAGGGTAAAATACAACGTTGAAGATATCGAGGATTATAATTTGACACCGATAACCGGCCATCCGCAGGCCTTGTGTAAAGTTGACTGCAAGGAAGTTGTACGCATCTTGCCGACCACAAAATGGCCAAGAGTCGATTACGGTGATTCCTTTTTGGACTCCAACCTCACTCCTGAACCACAAGAAAGGTTGATCTGCTTATTCTTCATAAGTTTTGACTGGACCCTAGTTACACAAAATGTTAACCCATGCATGCATGCCATGGCCTACACAGTATAATGATCATATTTATGAGGCCTGTGTTAGCTCCTGGCTAGAAATAAAGTCTTTTAACCAATCAGTGACAAGAATCGATATTATTCGGTATATAAAAAAAAATTGATGCTTTTATTCGGAGCTATGGTTGACAAAAACTATAGGCCCTCGGTTGATCTCGAAAACCATATAGCCCATGGCTTACGCTCGGGGCACAGTTATGGTTCGAGATCACCTTGGGCCCATAGTTTCAACCATTCCCTCATACAAGTCAAATATTTGTATCCTGTAATCCATTATTTTGTTGAAGGTCAAATTCAAATGATGTTGTGGCATTTGTTTTCTGAGCTAAGGTAGTCCTGACGCCCATCGTAAGGCTTGTGCTCTTCTTATCTGTAGGCAATCGTTGTATGTGTTTGCATATAGACGCGAGGCTGGTTCTGTGGCTTTGGCAACTCATCTTTGTACATCCTTTGTTCCTGTATGCAAAGAGAGGGGGAAAAAGTACAGCAATTCAAACTTAATAGGCATTGAACAAGTATGTGGGTGTTGGTTTTGGTGGGAAGTACCTACCAAACTTTTTAATCCATCATTCATGAATTGGATGGATTATTGTCATCGAGCGGTGTGTTTAATAGGTCGGCTCTATTTGCGAAATTAGTCGGCCGTTTATGTCCGTTTTCCCCGAAAATTCGGCAAATTGCTCTGGAGGCACTGGGGGCGTTTCGCCGTAGGTTTTAATTTTTTGGAATTTTAGTGACGGGAGGCAGTTTTTGGGTGACTTTTGTTCTTTTTTTTTTTCAATTTTTGGATATCATTTGAGAGCCGTCTTGTCGTCTTTCCTTACTGAATGGCTATGGTTTATGTTGTGCACCTATTACCGTTTCTAGTGGGGTTCTTCGGCGAAAATGAAATGGGATCGTGTTACCATATCTACCAAACATGCAAGGGCTTACCAGGAACTGAGGTCAAACACAAGTGCGGTTCATTGGCTTGAGTAGATTGTGTAAACAATTTCCCTGGATGAAGTCGCGCCGACTAATAATAGAAGACCATGCACAAAAGAAGTTGTTTACTTGAGATCAGACTTGAGTTATATTAATAACTCGGGGTATTTTTGCACCAAGTCTCAAAGAATTTTCAGAAAAGTACCAATTTGTCTACTTTAGTGAAGCAAAACCTTCAAATATTAAGTCGTACCTTAGCAACTTGGTATCGTCCTTTGCAGAAGGCAAGCCTTTTTTCCCCTTATGGCATTTATACTGACTATGCATATTGTTTATGGTATAGGAATGGATGAAAAGTTTGGTTTGTTGGTTGTTGGTTTTTTGATGCGGCAAAGTTAGAATTTTAGTTTATGTATAGTGGGTTCTGCTTTTGGAGGTCTTTGAGAACAATTTTGGTGGTACGTAGAAACCTCATCTGGTTGTCATTAGTTCTTGTTGGCCTGTTTCGATACAATGGACTTCTGCACAATTGTATAACCATGCCCAGATGGCTGTTTCCGCTAAACGTGTTCCACTACTTTGACTTTTTTACCTCAACCTTGAACTGTTGAAGCAGTTCTTGGTATTCATAAGTGGTCCTGAAAGTTGAAGGCACTTTAATATATTAGGTTTTCTAATATAAATATTCGATCCTATAATATGATAACCAATTAGATGGGATATTCACTTGCGACAGCGGGGGGCATACTTCGGAATATTTTTAATAGTTAATAGCCCTTAACACTGGGATACTATATTCTATTGCGAGTTGGGACGACCAACACGCTTGCCTTACTTTTGACGGGTTTATATATATTGTGTCGACGCTGCTCCAGACATGATTAGGCCTATAACATTCGCTTTAACCTTTTAAACCGCTTCGTTTAAAAGCGGAAAATGTTGAAAATAAGTGGCGTAAGCATATCAATACTAAGTGGAATCTTTGAACACATCTGCCAGAAATTCATTACATTTTGACTATGAATCCTAAAAATGTTTTCAACAGAGTCCAGCGAATTTGTCAAAATAATCCTCTATTTTTGATCGTGGATATTCCCTCAAATTGGCCTGAAACATACGAAAATTAATAGATTTAAAAAAAAAATAACTTAAGACCCCGACAGTTTTTGCTCTGCTACAAGAATGTCATGACCCCTCTGATATCCTTTTTACGTGTGCAACCAAGCGTTTCAATGTATTGCTGTAACGAGATGCATATCGATGTTGCAGCTTGCCTGCATTACAGAATCATTGTAAGGCATTGCCGTGGGAACCTGGAGTTTGAAGTAAACTGTTTAGTGTACATTTGCCGATTACCTTCACACGTAGTCAAAATGAACCACTGCCCAAGTCCATATTGATATATATAGAGTGGCCTCTATGACCCTATATGGCCTTTGACCCCAATTTTGTCAATCTACTAATAAAACACTCTTCTGAAACTGAAATGCTATACAACTAAAGAACCACTGGTCCCAGGACTCTTACTGGTAAGCGCAGAAGACCTATGATGACCCATGTGCCCTTTTGACCTCTATGGCCCTATTACTTTTGACCCCATTTGGTCTAAATCTATATTATAAAAAATCACTTTGGTTGGGCTTTGTGGGCTGTTCGGCTATGTGTTTCATTATTAGTGTTTCAAAACCGTCTTTTTTACATACGGATAAGAATTTTGGTGTGGTGTAGAGCTCCGACTACGAGGTTTGTGGTAACGATTTGGAGGGGTCGTTATCGGGTAACTTGTCCGTGCTTTGTTGAACTATGGATATGAGTTTGGATGGTGGTAATTTCGCCGTACAGTTTTATGGCCCATTTTGGAGGGGTCCTTTTTGGGGTCAAAGGTCATTCAGGGGTCATGGAAATGATGGTGTTGTTGAGTAAAATAACACGTATAAAAGAAAATAAGTAATACATTCCTTTAGGCAAAAGATATAGTCTTTGGTTTCTGACATAGTTTTTTCTCCCGACGTTCGGATGGACCAGCACAGCAATATTTTTATATTTAACCATGTTAAAACTGCTATAGGCTATGCTGTGTCTTAAGTGGTTACAAATTAACTCCCGTGGTGGAAAGGGATAGGCCTACAAGATAATGAACCTGTTGTTATATCTGTTTGCCCTTTTGAAGATTGCTCCATCATTGCTTATTAGTGCAAGTGTTATGTTATAATTATTTTAGTTCCTGGTTGTGGACTTTGATCCCACTGACAGTTCCTAAACGGGGTCTGTCAGACGGCGAGCCCTGCCAATTTTTTTCGGGAAAGCCTTATTTTTAAGAAAGATCTCATCTTCATGGTTGCAGTTCTTTTTTGTAGATGGCTCCGTTTTCCAGTAGGAATCCTTTAAAGTTTGCTTTTACTTCGACTTTTCATTTCAATATTTTTTTTTTTTAAATCTCATGATGTACTTAGTTCCTACTGACAGTTCCTTAAATGGGGGCGGTCATATACGGCGGAGCCCTGTCCATTATTTTTTTCGGGACGCTTATTTGAAAGAGCTCGATCTTCCTGAGGCCGTTCATAACTATGTAGGGGTGGCCTGCGTTTTAAAGTTACGAACCTTAAAGTTGACTTTGTCCACTTTTCATGTCATTCTTTTAAAAAAAATCCAAATGGGACTAAGTTTCCTAAAAACTTAAACCATTTTCCTTAAATGTGGAATCTTTCAATTGATCGTTAGGACAATATCCATTGGCTTGGTATCCCTCTTGAGGTATTACACTGAAAATGCTCGCTATTTTTTTTTAAATCTCCCTGATTCTGATCAAATCTCCCTGATCCAAATCAAATCTCCTGATTCCAAGATCAATCGTCCTGCATTCGAATTCTCATGTTGGTAGCTCTGCAAAGGTCATCCAGGGGTTGTTATCGGGTAACATAACCGTGCTTTTGATGTATGGATATGGTTTTGGTATGGTGGTAGAGTTTTGCCGTACTATTTTTGTGGTTCATGTTTTCGAGGGGTCATTTTGGGGTCAAGGTCATCAGGTGTCGTTATCGTAGGTGGCTGTGGTTTGACTTATGGATATGAGTTTTGGTAGGGTGGTAGAGTTTCGCTGTACGAGTTTTGTGGTCATGTTTTCGAGGTCATTTTGGGGTCAAAGGTCATCCAGGGGTCGTTATCGGGTAATTTGGCTGTGCTTTTGACTTATGGATATGGTTTTTGGTATGGTGGTAGAGTTTCGCTGTACGAGTTTTGTGGTAATATTTGTCGAGGGATCATTTTGGGTAAGTCATCCAGGGGTCGGTAACGGGTAACGTGCTTGTGCTTTGACGTATGGAATGAAATTTTTGTATGGTGGTAGTTTCGCCTACGAGTTTTGTGGTCATGTTTTCGATGGGTCAAATTTTGGGGTCAAAGGTCCATCCAGGGGTCTTCTTGGTAACGTGGCTGTGCTTTGACGTAGGATAGATTTTTGGTAGGTGGTAGAGTTTTCGGCCGTCGATTTTTGTGGTCATGTTTTCGGTGGGTCATTTTGGGGTCAAAGTTCATCCGTGTCGTTATCGGGGAATGTGGCGGTTGCTTTGACGTTTGTATATGAGTTTTGGTATGGTGGGGTAGGTTTCGCGCCGTACGATTTTTTGGTTCATTTTCGCGGGGTAATTTTGGGGTCAACGGTCATCCATGGGTCGTTATCGTGTAACGTGTGCTGTTCTTTGCCGTAGGGATATGAGTTTTGGTATGGTGGTAGAGTTTTCGCCGTACAGTTTTGTGGTCATGTTTTCGAGGGGTCATTTTGGGGTCCAAGTCTCCGAGGGTCGTTATCGGGTCACGTTGCTGTGCTTGATATATGGATATTAGTTTTGGTATGTGGTAGATTTTCGCCGTACATGAGTTTTGTCGTCAAACAATTTGGCGAGGGGTCATTTTGGGTCACAGGTCATGCAGGGGTCATTTTAGGTAGCTTGGCCGTACGCTTTGACGTATGGATATGAGTTTGGGTATGGTGGTAGAGTTTCGCTGTACGGTTTGGTGGTCATTTTCGAGGGGTCATTTGGGGGTCAAAGGGTATCCAGGGGTCGTTATCGGGGACGAGGGACTGTGCTTGATATATGGATATAGTTGTGGTATGTGGGAGATTTCACCGTTGAGTTTTGTGGTCACATTTTTCGAGGGGTCATTTTGGGTTCAAAGTCATGCAGGGGTCATTTTTAGGGCTTGGGGGACCGGCTTTACGTAGGATATGCGTTGGGATGGTGTAGAGTTTTCGCTGGTACGAGTTATGTGTGTCACGTTTCAAGGCGGTCATTGTGGGTCAAAGGTTCATCAGGGGTTGTTATGGGTACTTGGGCCTGCTTTGACGTATGGATATGCGGGTGGTATGGTAGTAGAGTTAGTCACACAGGTCATCATGGGGTTATGCAAGGTCAAATGGGGTAAACTTTGGTATGGCCAGGCGAAACGTGGTGGGGGGGTCGAGTGTTGATGACGAAAAAATCATGACAAGGTCATCAGGGGTCATTAAAGGTCAAAAGAACGCAAACACGACGGCGTCATTCAATCAGGTTTGAGCGCAAAAAACACAGGCGATTGCCAAATCCAAGGACGGCCTAGTAAATAATATTAAAGAGGCAAACCGCCGGTTCAGACCTCTTATGGTATGCACAGAGATGCCCTTCTTATGGCCACAGATGCCCTTGACCCCCTGACCCTACTTGAAATGTGACCCCAAAAATATCTAAAAATTCTTCCAAGTGAAGTTGTATAGCCACCAAACTTGCCCAAGATAACCAACTGTCCATGACCCATGGGCTATATGTCAATTGACCTTTGATGACGCCTACCTGACCTATGACCCCAACACCTATGCATTCCCTAATCCATCCCATTGTGGGTTACTGCATCATTGATGCACTCGTTTTAACATTTTAGGCAAGTACGCCTACAGATATTAAAAGGTACATCACAAACCCGTCTGGATGTACAACAACCTGAATTGCCCAATTTTAGAAATTAAAACATAAATTGGAATCTGAAAATGAGAGAAATGCAGCGCACTTGCAGCCAAGTTATATAACTTTGTTCACAACAAAGTATACCTTGGATTAGCCACCTTATGTCGGTTTCCCAAACCATTGGTTAAAGAATTTTTCCTAATAAAGTTGTATATAATTAAAGCTGAGCTTGAAACGATACTTTGATCCTATTTATTAATCCCATAGAACCTTAACAAATAAAGATTATCCTTAAGAATTTTCTTTGGGGCTAATGATTAGATCCCCGGTTTGCCTGTCAACAAAGTAATATTGTTTCTACCTACCCTGACATTCCATCTCAAATCTTTTTTCTTCTCTGCCTTTCTCCCGGTGCTTTCCATTTTTCCATGCTGGATTTTGTACATCCTGATGTCTGCCAATACACAAAATATTCAAATCCTTTTGTTAAATTGCTAGGAAGGAATATTGCTCACATCATGGCTTACACGGCCCTTTTTCTTACTCACGGGTAGCCTGCTGGCAGCTACAACCATGTCCTAACCACACGCGCAGCTACTGTAACAGTTACCACCTGACAGTGGGCCAGATTGCGTATTTCGGTCGTAATTACTAATATCGCTACCCCCGTGGAGAGTTTTGCCATAAAATTTGGTCACTATGGGTTTTTTTTGGTGATGCTGAATCCAAATCTGACTGTTATTATGCTGTCAGATTACCATTTTTTAATCCATACAAGGGTTTCCCCCCCCCAAAAAAAAACCTCTCGCTCTCGTCCAATACTTACTAAACATCTTCCCTTTTGTAGTTTGTAATAAAATTATCTATCTAATCTATCTATCTATCTATCTATCTATCTACTATCTCTCTGTCTGTCTGTCCTGTCTGGTCCGTGTCTTTCTGTCCTTTCTGTCTGTCTGTCTGTCTGTCTGTCTGTCTGTCTTTCTGTCTTTCTGTCTGTCTATCTAGCTGTCCTATCTGTCCTGGGGTCTATCTGTCTGACTATCCTGTCTATTCTGTCTATCGTCTAGCTGTCTATCTGTCTATCTGTCTATCTGTCTATCTGTTTAACACTTGTCTAATGCGTCTTGTTGCCAAACGCTTGGCCGATTGCAGCGAAAATCGGTCAGAATACTCATTGTACTCAAGGCCCATGGGGGTGTTCACAGATTTGGGTCAAAGGTCAAGTGGGTCCGCTTAAAGGCGCCTTCTTTGAAAATCTATAAATTGGCTTCTTTGCCACAAATCAATTGTTACAAACATAGACTTGGTTGTAGAATAACCGCTGACCCAAGGTCCCTATGGGGTGTTCACAGTATTTGGGCAAAGGTTCACATGGGCCTATTTAAAAGGGGCATTCTTTTCTTTGAAAATCTATAAATTCCTTCTTGTGCCAACAATCAATTGCTATAATAACTATACTTGGTAGATAACTGCTGACCCAAGTCCATATGGGGTTTTTACAGATTGGGTTCAAAGGTCACCTGGGCCGATTAAAAGGGTCCTTCTTTGAAAATCTATAATTCCTTCTTGTTCCACAATCACAAATTGTTAATATATCACTAGACTTGGTTAGAACAACTGCTGACACCATGGTCTATAGGGGGTTTACACAGACTTTGGGTCAAAGGTCTGTGAGCCAATTAAGGGGCATTCTTTGAAAATCTATAATTCCTTCTTGTGTTCAATCAATTTTATAATCACTAGACTGGTTAGAAGAACTTCTACCCCATGGTCCTATGGTTGTTCACAATTTGGATCAACGGTCATGGTGGGGCCAATTAAAGGATGCATTCTTTGAAAATCTATCCATTTCCTTGTCGTCCACAAATCCTTGCTATTATAAACAAACTAACCTCAACCGTGCACTAAAAATAAACTCCACATCATGGAGGTATTCCTGGATCTCTCCAAGGCTTTCGACACTATTGATCACAACATTCTTCTTCTTCCCAAGCTTTATCATTACGTGAGTCCGTGGAGTAGCCTGGAGTGGTCAGGAGTTTACTTACTACCTCACTAACCGCTCACAATCATCTACGTACACTCCATCTCATCATCACTCAACCTCAAAGTTGGCGCCCCTCAGGCTCATCCTGGGACCCCTACTGTTCATCATTTTACATGCCTGACATCACCAACAATCTCTAACACCCTAAAACTAATCTTATTTGGAGCCGATGACACAAACATTTTTCTCTCTCAAACTCTAATCTTAATGCACTTTTTAACAACATGAATCATATAGTTATTACTCTTTCCTGGAGAGTTGCCAGCGCCCTTAGTGTTGAAAAAAAACCCATTTGCGCTTTGCCCGGATTCGAACCGCGACCCCTTCGTATTACATGCACGCGCTCCTATACCACCTTGAGCTACCTTCAAGCAGGGTTGGTAGAAGAGCGATAGATATCATTTCCCCCCTATAGGTGTTAGGTTCAAAAGTGTCCTTCGCTTACCTAGCGATAGCCTCAGAACTGTATATTTTTACATATACGATTAGATTTGTTTTGAAATTTTAACTACTTAGTTCTCCAGGAGACAAGGATGTATATAGTTATTAATCTTTCCCTGGAGATTGCCAGCGCACGATAGTGTTTCAAAAAAAAAAACCCCATGTGCGCTTGGGACCGGATTCGAACCGGGCGACCTTCGTATTCCATGCACGACGCTCTAACCAACTGAGCTATCAGCTAGGGTTGGTAAGAAGAGCAAACATAAAAAATTAAGCAGATATCATCCTATAGGTGTTCGGTTCGAAAGGTGTCCTTCGCTTTCCTAGCGGATAGCAATCAGAACTGTATATTTTACATATCCGATTATATGTTGTTTTGAAATTTAAACTACTTATTCTCTCCAGTAGACCAGGATTTTATAGTTTTAATCTATCTTCGAACCTAACACCTATAGATGATATCTAAATCGCTCTTCTACCAACCCTGCTTGATAGCTCATTTTGGTTAGAGCGGTGTGCATGTAATACGAAGGTCCCGGTTCGAATCCGGCCAAGCGCACATGGGGTTTTTTTTTCAACACTATCGTGCGCTTGCATCTCCAGGGAAAGATTATAACTATTCATCCTTGTCTACACCTGGGAACTAATAGTTTAAATTTCAAACAAATATAATCGTATATGTAAAATATACATTTCTGGAATGCTATCCGCTATAAAGCGAAGGACACCTTTCGAACCTCACACCTATAGATGATATCTATCGCGCTTCTACCAACCCTGCTTGATAGCTCGTTGGTTAGAGCGTCGTGCATGTAATACGAAGGTTCGCCGGTTTCGAATCCGGCCAAGCGCACATGGGGTTTTTTTGTTTTCAACACTATCGTGCCTGGCAATCTCCATGGAAAGATTAATAACTATATACATCCTTGTCTACCTGGAAACTAAGTAGTTTTAAAATTTCAAAAACAAATCTAATCGTATTGTAAAATATACAGTTTCTGAGTGCCTACCCGCTAGGAAAGCGAAGATGACAAACCTTCGAACCTAACACGCTAATAGATGTATCTACGCTCTTCTACCAACCCTGCCTTGATAGCTCATTGGTTAGAGCGTCGTGCATGTAATACAAGGTCTCCGTTCGACACTCGGCCAAGCAAACATGGGTTTTTTCAACACTATCGTGCGCTGGAAATCTCCAGGTAAAGCATTAAATAACTATATACATCCTTGTCTACCTGGAGAACTAGTAGTTTAAATTTCAAAACATGATCATGACTCGCAAAAATCACTGACTGGTTTCTGGCTAACAAACTTTCTCTCAGTGTTTCAAAAACTAACTACATGCTTTTTCTCTACACACAATAATCCAATCACAATCAATAGTAACAAATAGATAACCAGACATCTCCCAGGTACCTTCAACAAATTTCTTGGCATAAATCGACGCAAACTTACATGGAACGACACTCAACTCTGTCACTCTACCCAAAGTCGTCTCACGCAATTGGTACACACTACAGAGTTAAACACTACCTTCCAACTACACCCTTAAAATCACTTTACAAACACACTAGTTCTCCCTTACCTTAGCTACTGTAACATCATTTGGGCCTCCAACTATCATTCACTGCTCACCAAATAAACAATCACACCGACATGGGCCATTCGCACTATCTACAAACTCACCCCTCAGAACTCACACTTTGCCATTATTTCACTCACTGAAAACACTTAAAATTAGAGGCACCTCAACCAACTTCAAATAGCGCTCTTCATGTTTGACTATCATCAACACTCATTTACCTCGAACCTCATCACTTACTGTACCAAAAGACAGACAAATCCACAGCTCATAACACCAGACAAAAGCTGACAAACTTCATCTTCCCCGCCCAAAATCTACCTCTGAAAAGCACTTTATTTCAGTATCATGACGCAAAACTTTGGAATGATCTCCAGAATCCATCACCACAATTACAAACAAAACTGCTTTCACTCTCCACTGAAAAAACATTTCATCACCCAGATACAATTCTTATTAATTCCTTCTCCGTGTCCTTATTTCTCTCCTCATCTCATTCTTCTCTCATTTCTTTCTCTTCTCCCTTAACTTCTCTTTCTTCCCGTCTTTACCTCTTCAACCTCTGGCTTCCTCATTATGCAATTATAGTATTACATACCTCAGCAAGATATGTTGAAAGTCTGTCTTTCTTGTCCGTCTGTCCATTCCTTTATCCCCGTTAAGGTTTGTTTAGGTTAGATATATTGTTTTTTTTCTTGTTATTAATCTACCTATTGTAATATTTTACATCACATCCATTACTTCTGTCATTATTGTAACTTTGTAATTATGTATTGAATATAATTTTACTTTATGGATCACAGGGCAGTAATAACTATAAGCCCATCGGTTGTCCATTACTGTCCTATGCATATCATATTCCGCACCTGTCTCGGCTTAGTACATTTTTATAACTGATTCCACCTGTATATGTATATTATAGATAATACTGTATTATACATTCTGTAACGTACGATATGATATGTTGAATAAATAAATTGAATTGAAATTGGAAAAAAAAAAATTGAATTAATCACCAAATGTGCCTGAGAGAACACTGCCCAAGGCCCATATAGGGTGTCACAAGATTTGGGTTGAAAGGTCCTGTGGGCCGACTAAAGGGGCATTCCTTGATGTTTTGAGACTCTTGCGTGCCTACTACTAAATAGTAGGCCCTAATTGGTCTCAAGATCATCTGGAGGAAATATTTCTCACCACTCCCTCATAGAGCATTCTACAATATTGTAATAACATAAATCCAAACCACGGGTCTTAAACTCCTAAACGTCTCTTAATTGTGCTCATGTGGGGGACTTTCAAGATTAAGATCTCCACATTGGAAAATTTTGCGACCCCCCAGGGTGGTGTCCAAATGAAGAGTGAGAAATAAAGAATACTATAAATGAAAAACCGGGGGTGCTACTCCTAACATACTTGTACTTATGCTCATGTGGGGGACTTTTTTCAACGCTTGATTAATGGTCCTCCACATTGAATATTGTGCCCCCAGGGTGGTGTACCAATATTATAACCTGCTGAGCTACAGCAGCCATGGGGTTTGCTCTTGTTTTGTGATCTGATCCTAACCTAATCTGGGCTGCTATTAATGGCGTCAGATAACATTTTTATCTATACAGTGTGTCCCAAAATAATACCACAACCAAAGCTACCTCAGTTTGAATACCTGTAATTTACTATATTAAATATTTTAAAAAACCATTTATAAACTGCAGTTCATTATCTTTTAAAAACAGAAACATCTTTAGATCGGGTGTAAAATGGTTGAACTTAAGCCGTTTAAAGACAATACCCAAAGGCGGCACAGACTCGCTACAAAATCATTAACAGTTTATAAACAAACATTTCTTTTTGCATCTACTTCAATATCAAATATCAGAAGTAGCTCAGATAATGCTATCTAAGTCTAATAATATACAACACTCTTTCCATAGTTTTGTGGATTTGATATAAATTGTAACATATCTGTTCGGCATCACTTGCCCCTAGACCCGAATGTAATTGCCAACAAAATCATATTATGTGTACCCGTCTGTAAAATCGGGTATTTTAACCAATCGGCATCTGATACTGAAGTTTAAAAAGTCTTTCTGGGGCTGCTCTTGAAAATGAAGTCCATACATTCTCAGAATGACTGAGATACTGAGTTCTGTTCAACTGTTTACTATTCTCTTTCTCCTACATTACCACCTCCAATACATACATACAAAAAGTTACACAAACTGGATTTCCTATCTTGCGGAAAATTGTGCATATTTCCGGATTGGCAAATGCTATGCTAGGAAAAAAAAAATTATTCTCCAACAGACCTTTTCGGAGCACTTTTATTTAGAACCCCTGTTGAAAACATGATAAAAATAATAATAATTTTTAAAATAGCCTTGATTGGCCAGCACTGCATAGGTCCTAAATGTGCCCACCGCGCGCCACACGCAGATTTTTCTTCATGAGGGGCGTTAAAAACGACCCTCTGGCTCCCTGGGATCGGCCTTGTGGCAGCCAAACTTTGTTGTATCATTCACCTGACATATAGGGCTGAATTTAGTGGTGGTTCAAAGTGGGCATGTTAGGCAAAAAGAAGTACTAGTCATTTTTTATAACCGAATTGCGAATAGTGATCAAAGTCAGCTCTTGACTACTAGTATATCTTCCAAGAAAAAGATACTAAAATAGTTTCATAGACATGTTGTATGGATAAAACAAGGCAATTTCATATTAAAAAAAAAAGAGAGTTTCCAGAGCCATCTATTAAGGCTGTGATTGATACCAACAAGAACCTTGATATCTGCCCTTTTTTCCGGCTTTTTTTTGAAAGAATTACCTGAAATTTACTTTTTGTGTTTCCGTGACTTCAGTATGTGTTTGGATACCCACGGATTCCAAAGAGTCAAACAATTTCAGGTTTACTAATGTCTGGATGTTTTACTGGGTATTGGAAACATAAAATTGACATTTTGAAGGGGGTCCGCTTTTGATTATTGACCATCCCAACCCCCTGGCCCACTTGCCACAGGGCTATTGCGAGCAGTCGCTTCAAGACAGGGCTTGCAAATTACAACAGTTATAGGGATACATTTGATGTGCTACGCGGCTGTACCTACCCCTACGACTACCCTGCCGTTTCCCACTAGGTGGAGAGAAGGGGATATGTTTAGAACCGTACCAGAGTAGACACGCGCTAACCACGTAGCTACACCTCGGTTGACACGAGTTCATATGACGCCATTTTGAATCAGTGGCCGAAATGAGGGCGCTATAACACTTGTTCTCTGATTTAACATTTTTTGATTTTGATCGTTTTTTTAGGAAAATCATTACAATTTCAAATATCAACACCAAAAGTACGAATCTGGCTGTGTATGTTTTTAAAAATTTAATTAAAACATTCAAATAGCTATAAAAAAATTGGCCATGAAAGACCAGCGCACGGAGAGCCAGTGCACACCGTAGCAGATGATGGCTGCTGTGTGTACACTCGTACCTTTCTATGCGTCAAAAATACCCGGATCCTGGCCTTCGCAGTGTAAGCGTCCTTGGGTGGGTTATCTGTGTCTACTTGGTGGTAAGCTGCGTGGTAAACTACCATAGAAATTTGCCGTGTACTTGTATCAATTACGTGCATTCGGGTTGATCACGGGCGGAAGAGGACGAAAATGGGCAAGCAGGAGTGCGAGGAGAAAGAAGAAGGGGAGGAACAAGTCTGGAGTCAAGAAGATAGCAGGTGTGTCAATACCTTAAGTTCCTACCTTGTAACTGGGTCTGTCTTGTGGTCATGTCTGTATTTTTGTTGTTGCGGAAGCAGGACGATACTGTGTACAAATATAAAAAACTATTTTATTAGTAACAACAACAATAATGTTCATTTCAAATCATGTCAACATAAACCCAAAAACTCAAACCTTAATTCTCACAGCTTTCAGAAGTGAAACCAAAATTAGAGCCATTACATTACATCAAAAGTTACTTGTCAGCTGCGGCATTTATTGCTTCTCCACAAGCTGGCCAAAAAAAAACAATCTATCCTTATGTCCATTAATAGAAGAATTACTACCATCCGGTCCTAGTTGAATATAAATGTTCTCAGCCTAGATCAAGTTTTCCTTGCTTTGCTTTGCATTGCACATTTTGGGTTATCGATTTGGAAGACGCAAAATTGCTGGATTTCCACATTTTATAAAATCCTTGTTTTATCACCAAATCGTCAAATATTTGGTTTTGTTTTTGTTTAAACCACGTGAAAGTGATTCCACTTTACCCACATGCTCGTTTACAAAGTGTGTGCCTCATGAACGTACAGGCATTGCATCTGCTGGCATTAGTAGTAAGCTTTCATCATGCTGTCACACATTCTGGCATCAACGAGAATCTTGCCCTATTTGGTTGTGAACAACGTATAGTATCAACTGCAACACCAAAATTGCCTATCCATTGTACAACCATGCCTGTTTCTTCTACCACCTGGATTTGTGAACACATCAAGAGAAAGAGGTAATGTCACAACAACACACTCTGGTGTGATGGCATCACAATACAGAGAGAGAACTTGTGCTTATTATTCAAAGAAATGCATGCAGCAACTCACCACAACTTCACATGAACTCGGCAAAATGGGGCTTGAAACACTTTCTTCTTCATCTCCGATGGTCTTTGTTAGTACTACTGCAAGAGGAAATAAAAAAAGACATGTTATGCCATGACCCTACGAACACACATTGATATCTTTTTTCAAACTGGAGAATTGCAACAAATTAATAACTACCCACCATCCTTTGTTTTATCCGATTGCATCAGAGCTAGGAAAATAAGGTACAGCGCACACACTCACCATGCACACACACACCACACCCACGTGCACACACCCTCACATGTGCACACACACATAATACACTATCTCTCTCGTGGTTGTAGTACTTTTCTTTCCAATAATGGATTAAGTAGAAATCATCAACTGGGCCAGTTTTTGTACACAGAATGGTTACCATATGTCGTCCCCAGCCACTTGGAAAAAATCCAAGGAGATTAATGTATCAGGGGAGCAGTGAGGGAATCAGCTTCAAATTACTGTAACTGGTCACGGAATATGTTTCCAGAGGAATTTTTTCACATTGATTGCTCTCCTTATGCTCACCTAAATGGTCCAGGGGCGCTATTGATGCTCTCCTGGAAATTTCAAACTGGCAGTCCCTGCACCAACAGCTACAACAATAAGAAACAAATAACACATGTCCCACTTGTCCCTGGAATATTGCGCTGCAGTGTGGGACCCTTATACCGTGGACCAAATTTTCCAGCTTGAAGCCGTTACGCAGGGCAGCACGTTTCATAAGACAACTATGACAGTCCCGCGCAGTGTCACCGCCATAGTGCACGGAAACTAAACTGGCCAAACTAGCCTCCAGACGTAAGACTACCCAGCTCTCCCTGTTTCCATAAAGCCGACGAAGTCACCGAGCCATCCAAAACCTACTGCACCCGGTAACACGCTTCACCAGGAATCTCCACGCAAAGCTTTTATTCGCATTGGCAACCATCAAAAGATGTCTACAACATTCATTCTTTTCACAGCCATGAATGACTGGAAATGCCTCTTTCAGAGTCCTCCAATACAAATATCTGACCCAGCTATTTTCAAAGCTCAAATAAGTGACTGTAATTAAATAACATCAATACCATACAGACCCATTTTGTTTTTCCCACCTGGGTGTTGAAACTGTACCAGAACCGAACTTAATTTCCCTCCCAAGGCAAGGTGGTTTCAAGATTTGATTCCAATTCACATGAACCATGAGAGAGCATCTCATTTTTAATCATTAAGGCAAACAAATCCCGAATTGAGAATGTGTGTGCATATCACAGCAAATGGGTCATATGGTCAGAATTCGAAACTGGGGACTCTTGGCCTACATCATTAGAAGGCAGACATTTGGAAATGTTTGAAGCTTGGTTTTTTGAATGGTCAGCAAAACAAGTCAACTTTTGATAATCAGTTGAAATTTATGAACAGAGTTTTGAAGCCACATTTGAGAACATTTTAACATCAACCACAGTTACTTTTGACCGAAAAAAATTCTGGATGATTTCCTGATTGTTTATTTGCCTTTTGTAAAACTTTCGAGATACAACTTCAATATTGACGGTTTTAATGAATGAAGAATTTGTGATGGAGGATATCTTATAGTTACAAAAAAATTTGGCCGATAGAACTGGTGCAAATAAATTTGTACATCAGCACACTTTTTATCTCCAGAGAAGCAACAATTGTGATGTGTTTTGCATGCGTCCATTTGGATTTTTTGGACCCCAACACCCATCCATAATTAGCTCTTTCTAAATCAGTGTCCATGATACTACAAAACAAAAAACGCAACCCCTGGTATTGTGCGCAGAGTTTTGTGGCAGAGAAAATGTGCAGTTTTTACCATGTTCTTGCTGATTACCGTCTCTCTTCTGCTTGTTATCTTATGAGTACAGATGATCAGCATCGGATTCACCACCACTGAGTCTGTGTCCTGGTCATTGTGACTTGGCATGGGTTAGCATCATGTAGCGCTCATATCAGAACGAATCATCTGTTAATAAAACAAAAAGGTTAAGTGCGTGCAATCTTATCAATTTCTGTTGTTTGTATAACTTACATACACTGTAAAAAATTTGACATGTTTGTCAAGCTGCTATCCAAATAAATCTTATACCTCTTATACAAACACACAAACACAAGATTTCAACAATGTTTAAACTCTTGTTTTATTAGAGACCACCTAACATCCCCATTTCAAGTTGAGACTAAAGTCACTGTATATCAAGGCTGTGAAAATAGCCCAGGAACCCAGGTACCCGGCCCCGACTTTGTCTTACTCGTAGTGAAAATATCCACTTACGGTAAATTCACCCAAATGTCAAGTTTCATTTGCACCCCACCTTCTAACAATCTATCATATAGTATATTGAGAGTCCAAAGTGGACATCCAAAAATAAGTCCCCCTTATCATAAACGCCAAAATAACACTCTAATTACCCTTTGGGAAGGTGTTTCAAGGCGATTTGCCCTAGCTACAACACAATATGGGCCATGAGTGTACAGTACTGCTAATAGTTACCCATAGTCAACGGCCTACTGTGTACTGCAGCATTTTTTGGTTATTAACCCTAACACGGCCGAGAGGCATTGAGAGCCAACGAAAACTTGGTACCGGTCGGGAAATGTTTCTCGTTGCATCTCGGCCGTCAACAACTATTTTGTCGGCGCAATGACTCGCATTGGGCCCTCATTGCACTGGGCCGTCTTACCGGAAAAATGACGCGATGTTTTTCCGTGCATGTGGGCGTCTTCCGTGAAAATGACGCGATTTTTTTGCGTTGCATCTGGGCCGTCTTCCGGAAAAAATACGCGAATTTTTTTCGTTGCATTTTGGGAGTCATCACGGAAATTGATGCGATGCTTTTCACTGCGTTGCGGACGGTTTGCCCGCAAACGGCGCAATGCTTTTCATCATGGCTGGTGACACTGTGTACAAATCCATAGCCAATTTCGATGTCGATGGTGATAGCCGCCCACCACCTTTTTCGATAAGCTATTTTTTAATTATGCATAACACATTCAATTAAGACGTCAACCGGAGCCTGACGTAGCATAATAGCGCCACTCACGACTATGATTTAGAGTAATAGCGCGCCACTCAACTGGGCTAGACTATAGCTACAAATTTTCATGCAGATCAGTGTGCAGTACGCATCCCTTATTTATTTACTTTATTTATTTATTTATATCTTATTTATTACCAATGTTTTTAGTGCATTCGCGCATGTTCCCCCTCGTTGCATCTGGACGTCTTTCCGGTAAATGGCGGCATGTTTTTCGTTGCATCTGGGTCTGGCCGTGTTTTTCGGAAAATGACCGATTTTTTTCGTTGCATCTGGGCCGTCTCCGGGAAAATGACGCGATGTTTTTCGTTGCATCTGGGCCGTTATTGACTTTACGCTACTTATTCCGGTGCCGGGAAAAACGGCCGTGATGCAGTGAAACGCAACACTTGGCTCCTCGTTGCAATCTGGGCCGTTAAAAATAAAAATAGATTGCCTTTCGTTGCATTTTGGGGCCGTTCGTCGTCAAACGACCCGGATCCCCGGGTTAGGGGAAACTGTGCAATTTACTAAAAGCAAGCTAAGCATATGATTATATACCACAAACAATTTTGAAATCATTCTCTATTGGAAAAGGTTCTAAATCTCAAACACCTTTTCAGTCCCAACTTTGTCAAGTATAACTGCAACACGTTAAAAGACACTATCAGTGATTTGCTCCTAATCAGCAAATCAGAAAAAATCCTCAAAAATCAGATTGTTTTGTCATGTAATGTAACAAGTACGGTACCTAACATAACCCTGCAAATGATAAGACATAAGCCACTAATAATGACAGGATGAGATTTTAATAAGTCATTATTGTCCGAACGGACACTTACAACAACACGTAATTGAATGGAGAATCGTAATTTGGAACCTGGGCCGTTTCTTTCTTTCTTTCTTCTCTTCCTTTCTGTCAATTCTACAGTGTAAAAGGTAACGTATGAGATTCTAAGACTTATCCTTCACTTTAAAGCTTTCCTGAAAAATTTCCAAATAGTTTTTTCAAATCACTGATAGTGTCTTTAACCATGCCAATGCTACTGATCCAATGCCACACTAATTTACTGACATTTATCCCAACATCACTTTTATTTCCGGTTGGGTGGCATTGTTTGTTTTATCCATTTGCTAAACTCCGAACACGAGATTGAAACATTTCTGACTGGTGTTGTAAATGGAACAAGCAATATAGCCAAAAATTCTAATATCATAGAAGTTGGTATTATATAAATTTCATAAAGTAATAATTATTAAAGATGTAAATCTTACCAGCTCCACTTTCTGTAAAGACTCATCAAACACCTGCACGTCCTCCTTCTGTCTCCTGCAATAGAGAAACACACACACACACAAAAACGACCAAACAATGTTTCTCCTCTGAAAGATAAAGTGACTCCTCTTTGAACCAGACTGCTGATAAACAAAAACCACAAAATCAGCAGTTTTGCCACCTACACCCCCTCTAACAAGCCTGTTAATGGTCCTGAACTTGCATCAATCATAAATTCCATGCAACTATAATAATAGCATGCGATTCTGTGACAACAACATCCTAGCAAACAACAAACAATAACCTCAGAACCTTGCGTTTCATAGGTGCTTTTCTGTTTCTCTCTGGTCCTGGCCATGAACCTTATCTGCTGATCCCCTGACCTGCTAGAGTCACGAGCGATCCAACAGTTCTTTGGACGATCTGGCCACGTCAAAACCTTGGAATCATGTGAGGGCCGCTGTCCCTGGTCTTGTAGTCTCTTTGTGCATAGTTCTCTTTTACCATATATTGTGTCGATCTCCTCTCTCTGTGAGAATTGATTGTTGTTGAGTATCAATAGTATACGAACCAGTTATCATGCACAATGTTTAAATTTATACAGTAGTCAAAATC
>JAMKCH010014115.1:0-26285 GCA_023653785.1 Ophioderma brevispina
TTTTAACGGCCAGATGCAACGAGAGCCAAATTTGCGTGTCATTGCATCTCGGCCGTTTCCCGGCACAGACTAGTAGGTAAAGTCATAACGGCCAGTTTGAGTATGAAACGAAAAAAACATCGCCTCATTTTCCAGGAAGACGGGCCCAGATGCAACGAAAAACATCGCGCCATTTCCGGAAAGACGTCCCGGATGCTGCATAGAGGAACATCGCGTGGCGAATCAATAAAAAAACAGGGAGAATAAATAAATATAAAAAATAAATAAATAAATAACTAATGGATGCGTACTGCACACTGATCTGCATGAAATTTGTCAGCTTAAAGTTCGCCAGTCGTTAGTGGCGTATGACGCTACATCATAGTAGTGCGTGGCGCTATTATGCGACGTCTGCTCCGGTTTACGTCTCATGAATGCGTTTAGCATAATTAAAAAATAGCTTATCGAAAATGGTGGCTCTATCACCCATCAACGAAAGTCTAGGGATTTGGTACACAGTGTCACCCGCCTGATAAAAAGAATTGCGGCCTTCTGCGGGCAAACCGCCGAAATGCAGTGAAAAGCATCGCGTCACTTTTCCCGTATGACGTCCCAGGTGCAACGAGGAAAAGCGCGTCATTTTCCCGGGAATGACGCCCAGATGCAACGAGGAAACATCGCGTCAGTTTCCGTAAAGACGGCCCATTAGTGCAACGAGAACATCGCGTTCATTTTCAGTAAGAAGGCCCAGAAGCAATGAGGGCCAATGAGAGTCATTTGCGCGACAAAAAAAAATAGTTGTTGACGGCCGAGATGCAACAATAAACATTTTCCGACCGGTACCACGTTTGCGTTGGCTATCATGCATCTCGGCAGCGTTAGGGTTAATCTAGCATGTAACTATTTCAGCAGTTGCATTTGTCATGAAAGTCCATTAAACTACCTATTAGGCAAAGTCTTTGGCAAGGGCTCTTTGAAATGGTTCTTCAGATAATTCACAGTCGCCTGGAGAACCATTTCATGAGCCACTGACTCAAGGAAAGATAATAAGTCTTTCTAATACATGGCAGCACATTTATCACATGGCAGATATTACATTTACAACCTTCTTGTGCGCTCAGAGAATCATCCCTTTAACAACTAAGTAGTGGCCTAAGGTTGTTTTCAACTCACGTTGGTGCCTAAGGGGGGTTCATGGAACAAAGATGAAAAAAATTGGTTTCATTATATCGTCTTCAAATTAGGTGAAATCATTGTTTATATGTGTCAAAATGAACGAAAAAGTACTACATATATTTAACAACGATGCATCAACAAATTGGCATTTTTGGGATACATGTAAATTTGAAATCTGCTTTATCGAAGGAACCAATTTAGTGCCAAAGATGACCTAAATAGTTTTTTGAAAAAATCTGTATTTTGCCTGGGGTCACGTAACTATGGTCCAGATTCCCATTAGGTTTGTACAGGGAAGACACGAAGTCAATTGCAATCAAAGTGTGAAATGCTGTGAGCATATAAAAAGGTTAAACTTATTTTTCTTTTGATATTTATGATTTAGTTACATGTATTAATGTTGCAATCTCAGACAGAAAAAATATTTGTGGTGGTTACAATGGTTTGTTAAAAATTATTTCAAAATATTTAAATCACAATGTTTCATGTTGTCTAAGGAGGAGGGGGGGGTTCCTGGGACCCAAGCTAATTAGCTAATTAAAGGTGCTTGTTCCTATCGTATTTGAGACCCCCTGATTTAACCGGAAATAGTATAATTTTGTACAGATGAAAAGGCCGTATTTTTTCATGTCTTCCTCAAATTTAGCTTTCAAATCCATTTCTTTCGCAAGATATGTGCAAAAAAACCGCGTTTTAGTGGTTAACCACAATCTAACCACGGTAGTGAATACGGCGTTGCCAATGCATTATCGCGTCTTACATCAAAACCGCAAGCTTGTTTCCCACGGGTAATTAGTGGGCAACTTGTGCAATGGTAGGGTTCATATCAAGTAGAGGGAACCACTATACCCAAAAATCAGAAACAAGCACCTTTAACAGCTAGGCAGATTGTATATTTAGTGAATAATCTAAAAGTCTTACTAATTACAAAAAAATACCGGTCAATTCATGTCAAAAGAAACAGTAGCCAAAAAATATGAAAAACAAATCTTGGGTCCATATGAACACCCTTACATGCTTAATAACCTTTCGCACCGCCTCTCCTGGAAATGGTTGTACAATCCTGAATGTGATGACATCCCCAAAATGACATCACACTATTTTCAAAGGTCACCTTTGGACTGGAGTAAGTTATGATTAAAGATTACAATAACAATTGCAGATTTAAAAGATCAGGGGAATGGTTAAAGTTTTGTAGGTGGTAGAGTTGAGACGAATTGATCCGGGCTAAGAAATAGAGCATCAAATTCTGGGTGTTTAGAAGTGTGACTCAGGGGACCAAAAAGTGTTGACAGACAATTCACGAGTCACCCTTGACGATTGCGTAGCTTATTCTCTAAATAATGTAACTTTCTTCTATAGGCAAAAAAAAAAACCAAGTTGTTTCCAGTAGGTTGTACGCATTTTGATTGGAACCATTTAACCGCATTTTGTCTAATAATTTGGTATACTGAGAAAATTTGATTTTTTTTTAATATTAATAAATATTGTGTGAAAATATTTACTGTAACATTGATACTTACCCTTAAATTGATATTTGTTTTTTTAAAAAATCATAGTTCATGGTATTTATAATAATTTATTATCGGACAGTTCCATGCAACACCCTGTGCAAGCGCCATCAGCTACGCAGTGATTGGGCGCATGCTTTGCCCAATTGCACATCGCGTTGCTATGTGTATTTATCCCTGCCAGTTAAAGGTACTTGTTCCGAATTATGTCTATTGTGTTCTCTACTTGATATGAGAGCCTAGCACTTGCATGTACGCCCCATCAAATACCGTGGGAAACAAACTTGCGGTTTTGAAGGTAGAAGCAATAATGCATATTCCAAGGCCCTATTCAATACTGTGCTAATATTGATGGTTAACCATTAAAACAGCGGGGATTTTTTTGTTTATATCTTGAGAATGAAATGGATTTGAGGGCTCAAATTTCAGGACGATAATGAGAAAAATACGGCCTTTCATCTGATATCAAAATCTATACCACTTCCGGGTAAATCAGGGGGTCCCAAAGACGATCAAACATGTACCTTTAAATGCACCTTACGCTGGCGTATGTTCAATTCTGTCCAAGAATTAAATCCACCGACTATAATAATATGGTTTAATTGCAACTGTTTTGACTTACCATTTGCCCCAATTTGGGCCATTTCTGGGGAAAATCCTTTTCAAAGCAGGGTACACGTGGAACTCTTGCCAAAATTTAATATTTTTAGTACCTTACCGCAAACACAAACATGTTTTTTCTCGAGAGTAACTTGATGAATTTGACGGACATAAAAAAGAACAATGCTTTTCAGATTAATTCCACAACTCAAAAGATGGGCAAAGTCAATGATGGCACTTCACACCTGTTGATGAATTCAAGCTCTAGTTTACCTTAAAACCAGTTAAATTGGTAGCAAGCCCATTCATTCTTAACCCTGTCAACCCTGCATAAGTTACAGCTAGTCAGTGATTTTTGAGATGGATTCTTAATAACGACAGACCTAAGACTAGGCTTGTTTGTACTCATTTTAATGCATTTTGCATGCTTATTCCAAATATGGGCATAAAAATACATTATTTTGATTTTTTGGGGAAAATGACAAATTTTGTATTCTGAGGAACTCTAATCAGCTACAAAAAGTACAAGCCCTAGAGAGTTAACAATGGCATTAACCTTTGGATGTCTATCTTGTGAACTGAAGCACAACCTACGCACTTGATGTGTCAACCATAACTTTTGTTGCCAGCGATTTATTATTTTTTCTTTGCTTGGCTTCAATACTTTTCCACTATCTGGTTCTTGCTTCAACACCTTCCATGCAAATCACCATTGCCTGAGAGTGAGGTTTTCTTATTGATGAGTTTGATCATGCATGTTAGTCATTCATAAGGTAGCAGATTGGAGAGTGGAGATTAATTTTGTTTAAATGAGCCTGTTCCTATTTAAGAGAACAGTGTTCTCAACTGGATATGAGAGCCTGACACTCACATACACCAACAACCAAGTTTTGTGGGAAACAAACTTGTGGTTTTGAAGCATACTGTATTGTTCCTAATAAAAGCCCCGGGGATGGTGCATTTTCAAAAGGGGGCGTTTATTACAGTCAAAAATGGAAGTCAAAAATCCCCGCAAAAAATCACCTTACACAGTTTATAAAAGGGTGTTCAGTGTGTGTCTGGGGATTTCAACCCAGGGCTAATCAACACGTGGGTCCCAGTTTTGATGTGCTGTGAAGCAGAAAGCACTGACGACAACAGCGATTATGATATGGATTACGACAGTCCCGGCCATTAAATCATGTGATTTAGGTAAGCTTAACTCATTTGTTTTTATTGTTTTATCCAAAAATCATAGGGGGGGCATTTTAGAGCAAGGGCGTTTATTAGGAACAACACAGTATACCGCAGTGCCCTATACATTACTGATACCAATGTGCCAAAAATCAATAAAGCAAATATTTTGCATTTTGTTGCAACAAACACCAAAATACACTGTTGTAACAAAAAATACTGTAAATTGAAAGTTAAAATAATGGCAGCAATTCTGCCAACAAATACCCGTAAAAGTGACCAGTTATACGGTTAAAAATTATTGTAATCAAAACGCTTAAAAACATTTAGATTTGGTGTGAGTTATTTACAGAGATTGTGAATGTGTGGAGCATAAAAAAAGCACTGACGACCACCCTAACTTAGTAGGCCTATCACAATTTTTGACATGCATATACTGTAAAAAGTTACAGTTTGTTGTAAAATGTATTACATCAAACTGTAATATCAGTAAATTGAATGAAACCGTAAAAGCTATTTTTTTACGGGGTTTTGTTGCAGAATTGCTGACAGTATTTTCTGTAAATGTACAGTATTTTCCCTGTATATTGTAGTATACTTAATGGTTAGTAATTGACAAAATCTAGTAAGTAGGGTTTACTGATGTTGTACTCATTAAATTTCGAATAAAAAGGTCTTCACTTTTTTTAGATTTTGTCATTATAGCCTGAAATTGGACATCAAAATTTACGTATTTCCTGTATTTCCAAAAATTAAGCAAATGCTGTCCATTTTAAAGCTTTTTTTACCAGTTATTTCTGTAAATTGCGCTGTAATTTGTTACAGGTAGAAACACTGTTATTTGTTCAGAAGACGCTTAAAAATAAATGTTGAAAACACACAACTTGATGTACAACACATTCGGTTTATGTTGCCGAGTATATACTTACATGCATGCTTGAAGTCATTTATTCCAAGGAATTCTTTTTCATCCAAAAATAGTTCAATACCTTCAACAGCACAAAAGGTAGGGTTTGGAAATTACTGTAATGTAACTATCACATATAACACACAAACACAAACACACAAACACTGCACACAACACCACAACTTGAAATTTATTTGGTTAAAATCCTTTCAAAATAGCACATATTTGGTTATGCAAAGTGATGTATTGCTACTGGGAAATGCAATGATGAGGACCAAAACATCATTAGGATTATAAGTTTAATACCAAAAAAAGGGGGGGAGGGAGATACCTTGAATATACAAAAAAAATATATCAAGGGTGTATCGTACTAACTTGTTATTCAAATGACAAAACAACAACAGAAAGCAGACTTCTGGATCAAAAATAAATGACAATGTCAGTGTCCTAAGACAAGACTTTAAGGACAACCAGACAGAACCACAAGACAACCAAGCAACAACATGTTTTTGAGCAGATAACAAGTCTTCGTCAGGGACAATAAGCATTCAAGTTCTAGTTTTTTAAATATCCAGGCACTATCAGTGATTTGCTAAATCATAAATCGAAAAAATCATAAAAATATATTTTGCATGTCTGTAACAAGTACAGAGTTAATCCTAATATACCCTGCAAATATAAGACCAGAAGCGACCTATACGGACAAAATCGACAATTTATTCATTCCTGTCCCTATGGCCCGGTGGGCCCACTCAACCTACCATATTGACCGCATGATTCGTTACCAAAATCGGAAATTAAAGATAAGGGGGAAATCAAAGGCAGGGAGGTTAGGTAGAGTAATAAGTAGGAAAGGAGAAGTAGAAGAAGACGTCGGTGAGAATGGTTTAGGGGGTGGAAAAGGGGTCATTGTTGAAGGGAATGTCCGCGGACAAAATGTCCGTTAACTGGGAAAAAAGGGGTGTTTTTATCGCCTAAATGTCCGCGGAATTAAAAAAAGGGGTTCTTGTGGTTTAATATAGGCCAACGCTTCCCGGGTATAATTTTTCCCGATCCCACAGGAAAGATCACCGAATAAATCCACAAGAAAAAATTTATTTCCAGGGAATATTCCCATCGGTACTCATCCCGTGTTGCCTCTTTTTCCGTTCTTGACAGTGCTTAGCCGTAGATCCCGTATATACTATGCGCTGAATTTTAGAATAGCCACGGGTTGTCTCTGAATCAGCCGCTCTTTTTAGGCCTAAGTGGCGTGTCCCTCTGTCACGCACGAAGCACCGTGGAGCAACGATACGTGAAGCCGTACGTCCGCGTAGCTTTTGCGTGTGACGAATGATTGACAATTTCACTGTGCTAAAGGGACTCTCGCGGCAATGTCAAAAATGCATTGAGTGTGAGGAATTTTTATTAGAATCAAGGTCAATAAAATGCGCATACTGTGACCATCCACCTGGAGTGCACATCAGAGTACAAGGAAGTTTAGAATTTATTTGGAAAATTAGTTTTGATCTGAATTTCGAGATGTGAATGAACAGTTGACATGAGTCTGGTTGTTTGAATCGGCAGTTTGGAAAACTAATGGTTTGTGAAAAGTACCAGGGTATTCGATGAACTACCCAAGGATGGAAGCTTTATAAAAACAGAATTCATATGGATTTATTAGTAAATAGGTTGCAATAGAAAGTCATTATCTCGTGCCTTCCCACGCCACAGGCGATGTTGTTAGCAATGTTAGCACTGAATTAACAGGGACAGGGTGTCCAGAAAGATTTGTATTTCAAACAAACCCAGCCAGTGGTATCCCCTAATATATACAAGGTTTTTGGTACCACTTAATTATGGATGCCTTTAATTGCTGAAAAACATGTATATAAGCCTCATCCTTGAAATGTTGAAATAGGGGTAGAGTAAATTTGTAAATGTGCCTCGGAAATCTTAAAATAGGGTTTTTGTGAATTTGCAAATGTGTCCTCGAATCTTCATAATTATTAGGGGGTGTTTCAAAAGTACAATTTGTCCTTGTTTTGGAGTAAAAAAGGGGGTAACATTTCAGTATTTATCGTGAAAATTGACCGAGAAAGGGGGTAATTGTACTTCTGGGAACGGTCATGCGAGTCCCCCTGCCAGGGGAGTGATGTCACGGGCCCTATGGACAATTACTACATGTAATTGAATGGAGATTTGTATCTTGGAACATGCAGTTTTCTTCCTTCTTTCTGGTCAATGTAGTTGGAAAAAGTAACTATGAGAATATACAGACTTATCCTTCACTCTGTAAATTTAAATATTTTGACTCGTTGGATAAATAACTGATAGTGCTTTAATGTAAACTAGTAACTGGTACCAAATCACAAAACCCAAAATGCTTAAGAATGTGATGACGATTCAGCGCATTGGTCTATGCGCTCACACCTTTCAAAGATTTTTTTTATTCTGCAAAACAGCAATTAAAATTAGTTAATAAAATTAAAATAAACAAAAAAACTGAAGCACTTGAAAACCAGTGAAAATTACTAACACTAAAAGGATATGTCTGTAGGAACACTTGTCCACTAGGCTCCATTGTGGGTGGACATAATTGCCCAGACCAGGATAACAAAACCTGTTTAATGGCTATAACTTCAACACTAGTAAGACTGTTGGTCTGAGAGAAAATATTTACGTGTTTTAGGACATGGTTTAGCGTCTAAACACATCTTGGTTTTCCTAGTTTCAAGACAGTACTTCCATGTGCGACTCTCTCAGTTGATTGTGCGGGGGCCACCAGCCTATTTACGTAGAAAGCGCCATTCTTTATAAAGATCAGCGTATTTAAGCGTGTAGGCATGCAGCATCAGTGTACCATGCATGGCCTCCTGTGATTGCAGCAGGCCGTGAAGGCACCAATCGTCGATCTGAGTGGCCTCAATCATACGCGACTGTGCATAATTTGCCATCCCTGGCCCTGGCAGGAGCATAACGAGCAGACTATTCGTTAAAAGAATTGTATTTACCTTTCTGATCAAGTTTTTCTTTGGATAACGCTAACCTTGATCACGAAAGCACATTCAAGGGTTTGGTGTGTTAATGAACTACTCGATAGAATTTCCTACAGATGTCACTTATAAGGTGGTATTTATAACGGTGCTGATAAGATCTGAAATAAAAAATGGGGGTCACCAATTTGTTTTTTAGCTATAGCCCAACAAAAAAAGGCGTGATTGTCACTTTTTTAAACCACACAGTCTGTGGAGAACGTAAAAAATTGATTGCCACAACTCCACACTAACCTTCCACAATCCTCTTAAGTTAACTCCCAACCAGTAACTCACCAAAATTTCTGCAGAACGCCCACTATAAGGCTAACTATTTTTATTCACACCCAACCTAAATAGAAATGAAGCTTTGTAGCACGGGGCTGTGGCACCGTCTAGGTCAAAGAGTTCACGCTATCTATACCTGTAACTCTTGTCTATACTGTTACACTATGCTTGTATAGTTTCACCCCAGTAATACGAGTCCCATTCGTTTCCTGTACAAAAATGGGCGGATGGACAATCGTCATTTTCTCCTCAATTGTAACATCCCAGATCTTAAGCTAACATTCTGCTTGAAGATCATCATAAATTATTTCCGACCCCATCAATCAAGAAATTAGGGTATTTATCCCCAAAATTTCTGAGCTGCTGGACCATGAAAACTAGCGTGCACCGTGGTCCCTGGAGGTCAGAGCACTTTTGTTTCAGTCGTGGTTCCATGTATGAATATGGTTTAAATTGGTTTTCCGGAGCAAAATAACGTATCAATGTTCAACCTTTTTTTGATATTCCATCAATATTTATTACCTAATATGGATAGCAACTAAATTTTCAATCCAGATCTCGCATTTATCTCAGTCTTTAGGTACACTTAGACAGGGCCACAAAAAACACCATCATTTGCAGGCAGGGGCTGGACTTACTTTAGTTAGTTTAGTTATACCAAAGTTTCAATCCGTTTTGTCCCTGTTACCAGGGTCCGGATACACCTCACCACAATACTGCTGTGTGAGGATTATTGGAGCAAAATACCAATTGACGGATGCCCTGTCCTGACTTCAATCCACAGTTTTCGGCGGGGCCTAGCCTTTGGGCAACCCTCCCACCATGCAAGGAGCCATGTGCTGGATGGCCGCCATTACTCTCCAGAGCTGACGCCCTTGTAGGTAGATCTTCTTATTTCATTTCTACCATGGTAACCAGCTTACCCTCCTCATCAGAAATCCGATGGGGTGACGTTTAGCTGCCGACAACTCGGCCCTGGGACGGTGTACGGGTTACCAGGATACCAGTAGCATGCCCTCAAAAGGACACCTGACCTGACTTGGTTTCGTTATTTCCTGGTGTGAATCTTAAAAAAGGCTTCAACATTTTAACACCATCTGTGAACAATTCAACCATGTTCATAGGCAAGGTGAATAAATGAATTGCTAACCCACCCACCTTGCTTCCGTATTTGCTGTTTGGTCATTAATGACATATACATGAGATACCTCTTGACTTTGCAATCAAAATAGACCTTTAATATATCTGTATGCAACCTTCAGCTTTTCTCACCATGTCTCTGAATGGTTAATTTAAATCAGGAAACCCCGTGAACAACCAATCAAATGGCCCGTAGTGCAATTGTGCTGCTATTTTCATGTAGCCAGCCCCCAAAAGCCAAAAAAAACCTAATTTTTTAATTATATTTAATTTTTGTAAAATGTGCAAGTTCTTATTATTTTCAAGTCAATTTTGCCAAAATTTCAGTTATGATTTGTTGTACTCACATGATCCATATTCTCCTGTAAAAACTTCAACTTAAAGGGGCATTTTGGTGATCCACAGCCTCGTCCCTCCGACTTACCTCAATAAATTGAGATTTGTTATATCATCTGACCGTCGGCCCCTAAGTATGACATGGTTGCCTAATCTTACTTGCAATTCAATCTACTCTAGAAGAAATTTGTAATTGTTGTATTTTCTGTCCTAAACAGACAGAAATTACACCCCCCCATCTACAAGGCGCCGTCGGGGAACCGTCACCAGTTGGTCGGCCACGGTCGTCGTTCGCTATTCGACCCACCAGCAACGTAAATATGACGTTGTTTTACTAACCAAAACCCGATGGTTGGTTTTTGACATGATACCGCCGTTAAGTGACGTGGCATCCGCACCAATTGACTGGTGCCCTACCACGGCGGAACAACGCTGGGCCAACGTTAGCATAAACGCTGGAAAGTTGTCGTCATATGGTTCATTGGACGTTGGGCCAACGTCGGCAATGGGCGGCACGGTCCGGTCGGCATGCAAGGCCACGTCTAGCCAACGTCGGGGGATGTCGAAACGATCATGAAGTTACTTTAAATGGTTTGACAGATGGGTGGCAAAGCAATGTTGGCCCAACGATGATACGACGAGAATTGTGTAATGTGAACTTAGAAGTTGTCATGGAAAATGAAAATAATGTTTACATTGTATAGGTAATTTGATAAATAAGTAGTTTTTTGAAATTTGGGATCATTAGGGTTTTCTAAATTGATTTCATTTGTTTTGGGATTCGCACACGACAAACGTCCCCACGTTGGCCCAACATTGCGGAATTGGGGGCATGGTCTTGACGACCTCATTTTTTCTTCACTAAATTTTTAATTTTTTGACCATTTTAATCTTCTCCTGTGGTACTACATTTTAAGTTGTCTTATTTAGGTGATTGAATTAATTGCCATTTTTGCAGAAAATTGTATTTGCCGGCTTCAAATGAAGAAGCAAATCACACAATTAACCATTTTTCACACTTTTTTGGACACCATAGAATAAATATCTTGTCAGGAATATATTTCGTTTTACTATTACTGGGCGAACTTGGTTTTCCTTGCACATAACTCAAAGTTGAGAAACAGGCTAAATATTCTGTAATTCCTTAATTATATTATGGAGGAATAAATTCCTTTAATATGAAACATAATCCAACCTACCGAAGATGATAATGGGCATAAATTTTAAAACAAAGCAATTACTAAATCTTGACGTCGACACAGGCCCAACTATAAGCCAACGTTGGCGCACCTATTTCCTGACGTTGGACCAACGATGCCCACTGGCCAAAATGAACTTTTTGTCAGCTTCTTTTGCAACGTTGGTCCAACGTCCTGGGACTATTTTCGCCAACGTTGGCCCAACTAGTCTTGCTATCTGGGACAAAAAGTGGCCTTGGGGTAGTGTGTGATCAAACATTGCTCATAACAATCGGGTAAACCGCACCATCAAAATCATCTGAAATTTTGTAATTTAACCATTTCTGGAGTATATCCAGTGACTCACAAACAAAAGTGAAATGCCCCTTTTCTATCTTCCAGCAGAGAGCCGGAAGAGAGTATGTATTACAAAGTATAATTGCAGGCATAATTACTATTCCATGTGTTTAGCCAGGGGATTCCGAGGAGGGAGCCAAACGCCACCCCGATTGTCTAAAAAAGGTATAAAAATATGAATGATGTCGCAAATTGTGAAAATGCACTATTTTTTTTCGGAGGGCTTTGCCAACATGATGACCCCACCGGGGTTTCGCCCCTGGAAACCCTCGGGGACCTTTGATCGGCCCCTGGACCCCTGGCGTGTGGTTTGGATCTTCCTAGGATCCGCACCCCCGGTTGCACGCGTATGTTTCCCATTGAAAATTTTAAATTCATACTCGACTCTGTGAAAAAGTGAAAAGAGTTTGCCCTCAATCTTACATAGGAGGGCACTTTTCAACAAGAATAGCCCAATCCCTGGAGTAACTCTAATTTTTTTGGTGCAAATTAAAGCTCACAAGTTTACCCCTTTCCCTTTCATATTTGAAATAGGTGAAAAGTACAGGCTCTCCTCCCATGGGGAGTCCCAAAATTCCTTAATTCCTTCATAAAAATAAAACTATCGATCTCCTCCCTAATTAAAATGCATAGCACCCACTCCTACACCAATGATGTATGTGCAAATTTCCTCCTCATGTCCCCACACACCAAGGTTATAGAATTAATTATGTATTTTGGCACCGATTTCCAGCCTTGATCTTCTGACTTCCCTCTCAAATACTCACAATCTATCGAGTCTAAATTTAATGAGAATAGCAGTTGGGATGTTTTAATAATAACCCAATGTGAGTGTGAGAATTGGCAAAAGTTATAAGAAGTTACCCCCCAAACTCAATGCAACTTAATCCTTGCTTGGCAAGTATGCATAGTTGTGTCTTACTGTAACTGGATGGACCATGACCATGAACCTGATTGAAATAATTGTTAGCATAAGAGTATTTGCATCACTTGCTAAATTCCAAATCAATGGATATTAAGATGTGTTCAGGTTTTTTTAACACCAGTGTTCTAGAATTGAACATTTTTTATATCAATATTTTTATTTTGCAAGTATAAGAAGTTACCCCACCAACCCTTGCAGACAAGATCCTTGGCACTGACACACTTCTCATATTATGTTTTACTGTAACATGGCTCATCACCTGATTGAATTAAATTCTAAATTAAATGGATATCATATTACAGATGGTGTTCAGGGTTTTAAAAATTGTTTCTACTAAGAATTTAAAACATTTTGTATTGTGTAAATATTTATATATAATATAACATTATTTTCTTATTACAGCAGTATCTTGTTCAAAAACCAGTTTGAAAAATGGCCTTAGTCATACAAAAGAACTTACAATTTTCATTTGTTACCACTCAGTTAACGAAATGAACACATAGTTTTAACACTTATTTAATCGTTTTTTAAGAACTGGACATTGTACATCATCCTTTTTGTTATCAGGTGCAAATAAGAACTATACAACTCATAAGTCTAAGGTTCCATATTTCAAGTTGTGGTAAAGGACTATAATAACCAGGGACTTGTAACAATCATCATGGCAAGGCAATAATCAGTCCGCCTCTCCCAATCTGGAATATTAACCCAGCTTAACAGGTTGGCTTTTCAAGTATTGGTAAACATAAATATAACATCTTAAAGGTGCTTTTTCCGATTTATGTGTATTGTGTTTCTCTACTTGTATGAGAGCCTGGCCCTGCACGTACACCCCATCAAGTACTGTGGTAAACAAACTTTGCATGTTTTTTATTGGTAACGCAATAATGCATGTGCAAAGCCTATCCATACTGTGCTAATATTGATGGTACCATTAAACGGCCAGTTTTTTGTTTTTATATCTCGGGAATGAAATGGATTGAGTCAATTTCAGGAGGACAATGAGAAATACGACCTTTCACCTGATATCAAAAGCGATACTACTTCTCCAGGTAATCAGGGGGTCCCAAAGACTATCGTAACAACGCACCTTTAAGACATGTACTCAGTCATCAAAGAGCTCATACATCCAACTAACAAAAACCAGTATGTAATCAGCAGCCCTGATTGTAAGTCCATATGGACGTTAAAGTGATCAGAGTTCCCCCACAACTGTAATGGGTTTATCATTTTCAGTCATCAAGGTCCGATATATTCAATACGTACCCACTATAACAGTTAATTAGGTCAAGGTCACATTCAAGTTATAGTAAACACACTATAGCAATGCTGTGTACAGTATCAGTCATCGGGATGACATTTATTAGGCCTTTCGCTATTTGAAGGTCTATGCTTTCACATCCTGTGCAAATAGGACATATTTCCACCATGCCTAAATCAGCTGAAGAATAGCCATTACATAGCCTGAACAGTCTGAGGTATGCCATCAATCTATACTAGCTGCGTGGTGGTCAAGTTCGGTATATACAAATTAACCATAGCATTTTTAACATTAAAATCTTTCTTATTCTGTATAGTGACAATGAATTATTAAAGGATTACAGCAATGGAGAAAATCAAAAAATGTGGAAATGCATTTTTTTAACGTATAAATCGGGATGAGTGTGTCAATGCCAAACCGATAGTGAAAAAGAGTATTGATGAAATCTGTCAATACCATCTCCAGCAATAGACCATACATCAATGGCAATACCTCAAATCTAACACTAAACTGATGATTGTGGTTTTACTCCGTACAGAAAATATAAACAAAGATAAAAAATCACTTTTTGCTTTGTGGTCAAACTGTACAGGTGCTGAATGCACAATATCATGCTTAAAATCCTGGGATATTCCCAGGAAAAGGCTTTTTTGGATCTCAAGTCGAATTTTGATACGCACGTACAGAAATTACAGAATCAGATAAAAAGTACTACCAGGTTGCTGAACAAATGCTAAATTTCTTGGGAATACAAAATCAATGAACATAAAATATGAACTTTCTTCTGATAACAAAAACCTCAATTTGATGGTGTAAGTGGGGGGGGGGGGGGGGTGTGTTGAGAGGGTTGTATATCAGGGTCACCCACTTTAATTGTTGGGTGCTGTTCATGCATTATATGGCTGCATTCAATTTCTACAACAACAAAGCGAATTCTGGGAAAGCATATGGTACTATAGTCTATTTGGGAATCACATTGGAAGCCTTAATATTAGAGAATTGGAATGTTTTCAAAACTCTGGCATTTGAATTCTTTAAAGCTATATATCACAGCCCTGATGTTTCAACACCTTTGTTTGGTTTGGGAAATTATTCAGACAATGTAATGATCCCGATCCATAATGCATCATCGATTTGACAAATTTTGCATTTGATGTCATGTGACTCCCTACAGAACTTATTTCCACCATGCCAAAACCTACTTTGTTTACCTTTTACACAAAAATGTTTATACTTCTCAAATAACTTTTAGAACACCATGTTTTTGAGAATTCTTGAGTTTCTTAAAGATGAAAGCACTATTTATCCCTAAGTACAGATATTTTTATAGTACAGTATATCTAATGCAATGCATTGTGGGTTGGTTCAAATCCTATTGAATATGGGCAGGCCAATGGCAGGCACTGAGTATTATGACCTATCCAGCCTCAACACTCAGCACCCTGGAAAGACAATTCTCTGCTCTGGAAGTCATATTAGAGAACACACAAATATCATCAATGCAGTCATATCCCTAAGGCAGCCCCTGGCCATTGGTACCAAAGTTCACTTTAGGGCCATTCTTTGGGATGTCACACATGTGACAGAACCTTTATTTGCCTCCCATTACAAAATAAATAATCTAGCGAAAGTGGAAACATTATTTTTGGTTAATTTTGTCCAAATCTTACCAAATAATTTTCCACTTTCATTAGACTGTGTGATTATGGAGCAAATAAAGTTGTGGTCATGGGGTGACATCCCGAAGAATGGCCCTTTATCACTACAATAATCTCAAATGGTAATATATTACTTTAACTTCAAACTGAGACATATTTGGTGCATAAATGGTTCTTTTAAAGGATTAGCAGATATAAAGTCTGCACTAACAGCTGATTGTTGGTTTACAACCATACAAAAAAACAAAGATCAATAATGGTTTGGGTTTGAGGTCAAACTTTATTGACATGGTGTCACAATATCACTCCCTGGAAATCTGTTGATATTCACCTGAAAGACTTTTTGGATCTCCAATTGAAATTTTTTGGGATACGCACAGTATATAATTAGATAATCAGTAAAAATGCTCTGCTTTTGTCTTTAATACCGGATTTCAAGCCAAACCACTTGGCAGATTATGTTGGCATATCCAT
Organism: Ophioderma brevispina; assembly: GCA_023653785.1. Lineage (NCBI taxonomy): Eukaryota > Metazoa > Echinodermata > Ophiuroidea > Amphilepidida > Ophiodermatidae > Ophioderma > Ophioderma brevispina. Next base: position 15,978 of record JAMKCH010014115.1, read on the forward strand.
GCCAGTACAAAATATAAAATATGAATTTTGAATGTTTTTTTTATATGTTTCGGCTTAGCAAATTGCCTGCTAATCCCTTTAATTTCTCAGACAAGAAGTCTACATTGTGCAGAGTTATTGCTAAGCCAAATTTAGTGTCCAGACTAAAATGAGAAAATCTAGTGTAGCATACAATATATCGGGGAGTCCCCGGTAATAATCCGCCTTATGTCACTACCTCGCATGAATTAAATCTTATATTTGTGGTTTTGTAATGATAGGAATCCCTTATGCTTTGTAAAAGAAACTGCTTATCACAGACAGACATTAAGACAAGAGAGATTAAACTGCATTTTCAAATACTTTAACACTTAAATTTTATATTTTCAAGTGTTTTATTAGGCTTTTCTGTGGCCAGTCGGGTAGCTGTCTTTTAAAATCCTGATCCTGGTTGGATGAGGTCCTTGCACCACTAGTGCCAATCGTCCAGCAACCGGTGTAGCTTTAACACTACTAGCTGCAGTAAGCACTTTTTTTGCAAGGAAAAAAAGATTCAATCTTCCTAGAACCAGCCACATCAGAAGTTGTTGTATGACAACCTTGTAGAGTTTGTCCTTTAAAAGTGTTAACAATACATTGTCAACCCTGACCTCAGGTGTGAAAGTACAACTGGTATTATGCAATGCAACACGGCCTACAGTTTGTAAATGACATACTATCAGTTTCGGTCCACAGCCACGCGCAACAGGGAAATGGGTGTGTCACTTTAATGTTTGATAGTTGTTTCTAGACTGAATTTTTTTTTCCGCTGAACACGATGGTCCCGCAGATTTTTGAACAAGTGTGCCCATTGTTCCCCGGGGACTCCGGGGGGGGTAGGGGAAAAAGTTAACGTTGGTATACATTGACCAAATTTTGGGTTTTTATGGTGTCCATCTATATATTCTTGAGCATGACCAATTATTAAGAATGTCTTTCAAAAAAACCCAAAATAGCTGCCTTATGCCCAAAAATTCCAAAATGGCTGCCCAATTAGTGAGTTTTGGAGTATTAGGGGCATATGGCCCATTTGAGTCATTTGTTGGCATCCCTAGGTGGTTTAAACCGACTTCCAAATCCAATTGTCTGCCATATGTCAAAATATATTCCAAATTCCAAATGGCTGCTGTATGTCAAAAATTCAAACTTTTCCTCCCGAAAATGTAATTTCTTTCTTCTTCAAAACATTTTGGTATAATATTAACACATTTATGCATTTTCTTGGGTGAAGATGTATTATGTTATTTGGCAACTCAAAGCTGGTTTAATAGTTTTGCACCTTCAAATGGCTGCCATTTGGTTAATTTTCCAAATTGCGTCCTTTTTTTCAAAATGGCTTGCCCAAAACGTGAGTTTTCGACTATTAGGTGCATATTGACCGATTTGAGCAGTTTTGGTTTTTTCTTTTTATTAGTTGTTTGCATCACGGAGGTGGTTAATTCAACTCCCAAATCCAAAATTACTGCCATATATCAAATATTCAAATTCCAAACAACTCAAGGTGGTCGATAAATTACACATTCATATGGCTTTAATCGAATCAATCTCTTTGTTTTTTCGTCTCCACGTGGAAACCAACCACTTGCATCATAGGGTTTATACCATTTCTTCTGCGCGACAGGTTCATTACGACTTTTTCAGCTGAGACGTGCCGCTAAATCGTAAACAGAGGGCCGGTTCTGTCTGCGATGATCGTAGGGATGATAGAGTACTCCCTGCCATTTTTTGGGCTATGCTGCCAAGTGATATAATTGGGATGCCCCAAATTAGTATTGGTTAGTATTTATTAGTGTTTTGTTGGTACTCATCTTGGCATCACCGGAAAGAGGAAGACCTGCTATCTATTGCTACCAAAATCAAGTGCCTGTGATTTTTTTCTTACAAGGCGTGTCTGTATTTTTCGTCCCGAAAGAGGGGGATTGCCACAGCCTATCCATCACTTTGGTATAGTCCTTTACCTTTCCTTTATCCATCCCGTGTGGGTGTTTTTTTTAGGAATAGTAGCGGACGGTATCGTAAACAACTCCTCCCCTTCGGAAGACGAGGTTAATTTATATTATCAATTTAATTAGGTATAAAGTTTTATTGCATAGGTAGGAAAGAAGGAGGACAGCTCTACCTAATTGCTTAGCCACGCGCGATTATCCCAATTATATACTTGGCAACTCATTGTAAAAGCATAGACCAACAAAGGCCCCTTCTCGGCAGGGAGTACTCTTTCAATCCCCTACGAATTATCGTCGACATAACCGTGTTAAAGTAATCATAGTCCGGCAGTATCATAGTCCGGCTCCATGACGACAACCACGGCATAAAGCGTGAAACATATTGCGGAAGAGTCAACTGAAATCGATTGCGCCATTGTTTCCCATTGTTCCCGGACTGTGACCCCGGAGGACTAATCTTCTGCCACACCGGCCCTCTTTTGACGATTTCGGCGGCCCGCTCAGCTGAACAGTCATGGACCTGTGCGCAGAAAGGTATATCCCCGATGCCGCAGTGGTTTGTTTACTTGACTGTGACTGTATACTCCGCAACACGTCCTTCAATCAACGCAGAGGGTGGGTGCGCTGCAACCTTTCTTAGCTGCGATTTGTTGTTCTCAGGTTACTAAAATGTTTCGTGTGTAGGGATGTTAATAAGCGATCTGTGTCGATTCCATTCATGAATATGTTCTTGTAAAAAAAGGAGGTTTTGTAACAGGTCCTTTTTGCCTTTGTCTTCAAGTAGATTATTATTGATATGACGAGTAGGACGGATGCTTGTGTAGAAACTACTTTCACGAAGGAATGGCAACCTGGTCGTCGTAGTTTCTACAATCAACCCTGGCCACCCGATTCTTTAATACCATTTCCATTTTCTTGTTTGAGTTCCTTGTTATGTGGATTCCACAGCTGTGACTGCAGTATTCTATATGGGGGCCGGACCAAGGTTTATAAGCCGTTGCCTTAAATTCAGTTGTACATGGTGTAGGTTCCTTCATCCAGATTACGTAACTCTTTGGCTTTTAAGATTTATGTGGTCATCACATTTGAGACTATTGTTATGTGCACCCAAGTAGGAGTGATGCAGTTTCTGTAAACAGTGTTACCACCATTTATTAATGGGTGTGGTAGTTGCGGACATGGCATGAGTGAGTTTGAGGTACCATAGCATGTTTGGGAGTGAATTTCATTTTGCCAAATGTCCTGCCTTCCGGGTGTAGAATTTAGTCAGATGCGGCTGTAAACATAGTCCACTCAATCTACGGTATGACCTTGACATTGCTACGAAGGTTTCTGGGCTGTACCTTGTTGTACAAACCCTCGCCAATACGTTCAAAAAGGTCGAAAGGGGAAGCATGGCAAGACATCTAATTTGCATAAAACGAAAACCTTGTTCCCTTTTTGCCTTATAGTTTGGATATTAGGCAATAATATTAAAGGGCAACGTGACCCCAATTTAAGTAAATAAGTTTCATCCGTGATAGAATGGTCCGTCTTCACCTCTAAACCGCATCTGTAGAGTTTTGCGATGATTTTCAATCCCTTTTCATGTGAGAGCTAAAACATATTTTCTTAGCACTACTTGGTAAAGTTGATATCAGTTGACCAGAAATGGGGTACATTTTTCGCTCATAACTTCCAAACCAAATCCTTTAGGCCCTAAGATTTCACAGGTAAAGGAAATAGTAGCTTCTTCAAATACCAATGTTTGACACTTCCGGTAAATCTGGAGTACTATGGGGACGATGCCTATTAGCAATCAGGCCACGGTTCTTAAGTCTTACTTGCTGTCCACCATCTGACCCCGAGGTACTTGAGGTCTAATCTTTTTGAGTTGGCTACCGTTTGGTATTGCAGATATTTTGTGATTCTCTTCCCTCCATTGACGGTCATGTATTACATTCCGTCTTTAGTATTTAGATGTAGGCTGATTTTATCTGCATCCTTCTCAAATGATGGTTTGAAGTAGATTCTTGCGCACACATATCCATTCCCTATAGTCAAGGTCTGTGAGATGCTGATTTGGTGACGTCTAGAATGCTATTACCAAATGAACCGAATAACCTTTATAAAATGGTTACATACTCCATGACCCCCCTTTCTCTTTTCCTGCTATCCACTTTTATCGCATACAACTATCCACTTTTTAAAAGCCTTTAAAAACAATACATCCAAGTTTCGAATTTTCGCAGCCTACCTGCACATTTTTAACAATTGTAATAAGTTCATGCCTCAATTTGATAAATTCTTGCAATTTCAACTCTGGAAAGAGGCACGTCCTATTTAAACTTCAGGTTTTGAACATCATTGGCCCACTTCTTTAAGTTTCTACTGAATGACCCTATTTTTATTCAGGCTTGTGTACCGAATGACTCCCCGTATATTTTGGGGTACATTTTATGTGAAGGACCCGGGAGACTACCCCTATCTTCTACTGTCCAGGCACTGTACCCATCACTTCACTAGGAGTCCCCCCTCCGATCCCCACTCCCCCCCCCCACGTCACTAGTTGACAATGTGTTTGAATAATACTTTCTGATAATAATTTGCTAAAAAATATCTCCCCTCCCGATTCTAGTCTGACAAATCATCTTGAATGCAAATTAATGTTGGCGGAAATTGGCGGCCATCTTTGAATAATGACCATCACTTTCCACTTTTAATAGATAATCGATTGCAAGTACTACACACCTTGCATGGATTACCAAGCAATGCAGATTCAAATACTAACAAAAAATGGAAAATGGCCGCTAAACATGGCCTTTATGATCTATACACAACATTTGTCAAAAGTATGGGCGTATACTCCACGTAAGATCATGCAAATTAGCATGTCTTGCCAGCTTACCCTTTTTTCTAAAACTTTTATGTTGTTTTGGGAGATCTTTTACTGCTAGGTACAGCAAGAACCTTCTGTAGCAATTTTGTCCAGTGTACCTAGTATTTTCCATCATCGATGAGTGGTACAAGAAACATCAGATTTGTCGGTGGATGGGGCTATACAACATAACACGAAATCATCGGCGAATAAAACGACCTCTGAGGAGAATTTTATTTGGCGGTCGTTTATGTATGCCAAGACATAATAATTTGGGCCGAACGTGCCTTGCTGAACGCCTGACCTAACCTCCGCCCAATTGTGAATGATGTCCATCCACGACAACTCTCTGATTCCGTTTAGTTAAGATCTTATATATCCAAGTGTGTGTCCTTCCTGTATACCAACAGCTTTCATCTTGTAGCATCTTCTGTTATGAGTAACACAATCTAAAACCTTGCTAAATCCTGATATCATATCAACAGGGACGTTTTATCCAAGGATTGAGGAAGTCAAATCGGTTGTAAATGAGTGTGTTCGCATGAATGGCCTTCGATCTAAACCGTGTTCCGTCCTGTTCAAAATTTGTTTTACTAAAATGATTCATGATTTTATCTATGTCTAATATGTTCAAATAGCCTGCAACTGCTGGAGTTTTACATGTGGAGACGAACAAGCCATATGAATGTGTAATTTTTAATCGACCACCTTGATTTGCCGATAACAATACAAATTTCACCTCACCCAAAAATGTAAGAATGTATCAATATATAACCAAATGATGAAGAAAATACATTTTGAGTAAAAAGTTGATTTTTGACATACAGCAGCTAGTTTGGATTGAATATTTGATATATGGCAGCCATTTTGGATTTTGGAAGTGCCTTAAACCACTCATGTGCCACACATTAATAAAAAGAAACCAAAATTGCTCAAATTCGTCATATATGCCCCTAATAGCGCCAAAACCAACTTTTTGGGCAGCCATTTTTGAAAAAAAGCACATTTGGAAATTTAAACAATGGCAGCCATTTTTTGAATGTTCAAACTTTATAAACTCAGCTTGAGGTGCCAAATAACATACTACATATTCACTCAAGAAATGCAAAAGTGTTAATATTATACCAAATGTTGAAGAAATCCATTTTCGGGAAAGGTTGAATTTTTGACATACAGTCCCCGTTTGGTAATTTGAATCTTTTTGACATATGTGGCAGCCAATTTTTGGTTTTGGAAGTGGCCTAACCACCACTTCGGGATGCCAAAAATGCTCAAATGGGCCATAGGCCCTTAATACTCCAAAACTCAATAATTGGGCAGCCATTTTTTGAATTTTGGGCATAAGGCAGTTATTTGTGTTTTGAAAGCTATTGTAATCAATTTGTCATGCCCGAAACCTATAGATGGACCAAAACAAACCAATTGGTAAATGTATACCAAAGTTAACTTGTTTCCCCTACCCAGTGCAACACCCCCGAGCCCCCGGGGGACCACTTTGGGCCCACTTTTTTAAAAAAAGCTCCGGTACCATCGTGTTCATGCGGAAAAAAATCATCTAGAAAACACATCAACACATAAAGTGTAACACCATTCCCTGTGCGCTTGACTGTGTACCCCGACTAATACTTCCCTGCTTCTCACAGCACTAAACATAGGCTAGAAGAGAAGGAAGATCCCGGGGCTCCTTCAAGTCAGATTTTGGCAAGTTAGGAACAAAATAAATCTGATCCTTCTTTTAAAAGGTGCTTGTTCTGATTTTTTGTCTAATCCTTTGTTTCTAGTTATATGAGAACCAAACACGTGTACAACTGACCCCAAGTACAGTGGGAACAACTTGCAGTTTTGATGCTATATGCGATAATTGCATAGTGCAACGCCCTATGGATGGTTAACATTAAAATGGTGTTTTTTTATCTGTATCTTGAGAAAGAAATGGGATTTCACAGTCTGAAATTTCAGGACGACCAATGGAAAAATACACGGCCTTTCATCTGATAGAAAATTGATACTACTAGCTTCTGGGTAATCAGGGGGTAACCCACCTTTAAAAAGACACAAGGGCATTTCTAAAAAAGTTTGCGCCTCGTATTTTGTTTTAATTATTCTTTTTGGCATATTTAGAATACTGATCAATGTGATAAGTAATACCTTAAGAGAAAACGGCCTATAAAATGTTACTTTTGTAATAAGCAGATGATTTAGTATATCAGAAATTCATGCTGCATTTTTTTCTCTGGAGCTGAGTAAGAAGAAAGCCAAAACAAGTTCCAAAATACATTTTGGTTTCTTTTCTACTTGTTTGGCCAACCCCCCCCCCCCCCCCCCAAACCTTTGAAAAATTCTCAATAGGTCTTCTGCAACCAATCAATTGCAAATTTTGAAGAAATTTGATCATCAGAAAATCTCCTGGTCCCTTTAAGAAGGTTATTACATGCCAGTGCAGACAGAATTAATTTTATTGATATCACAATTGAGCCATTGAATAGTTAGTATATTCAAACGCAGAAAACAAAAGAAAGAACAGAAAAATTATGGTTTGGTTATCGTTATTAAAACAAATATTGAATGCCTATGTTTGTGGAATAGGTTAAAATATACCACTCTGTCAAATTTGGAATGTTCCAATTCACTCGGGCTTCGCTCGTGAAATGAAAATTCAAAATTTGAAAGTTTAAAAAAAAAAAAAAAAAAAAAAAAAAAGACATTCAATATTTGTATACTATGATTAGTTTTTAACTCTTTAATACACCAAGCTTGTGGCATAGAGGTAAACCGGACAATGATGTCCAAATCCATCTTTCCAACTCAATTAAACTTTAATATTGAACGAAAGCAACACTGATTTTACTCTTCCAAGTCAAATCTGAATAGTAACTTACCATGTTTTACCTAGCTTTGAGTAATTTGGTTAGGAAGGTCAAATGACTTGAAATTTACCTGGTGTAAAACGGGTCTAGTAAATAAGATATTGTATCTTGATGCAATTTCTCAGGAATATGTGAGAACCGTACAAATTCACCTTATCCCCCCAAACAGAGAAATGGCCTTTATGTTAAGGTTTCGACCAGCGGGCATTTTGAATCAATCCCATAATGCATTGTGATCCTGGCATATACTGCTACTTACTAAACACATGTTCAGGACTTAGGGAAAAAAGTATCCTAGAAGTTAAGACCACAAGACATTTCACGATCTGCTAAAATTTCCTAAGTAAACTACTATGCTTTGTAGGCAAAATGAGGTGGAAATCAGGTTCATGTGTAAGAATAGGAGCTTTGTGTGGGGATAACGTGAACCGTATTGAGGTGTACTTCCCCAAAACGTTGAAATTGTGGGATGGACTCATATACAAACCCTCTCAGTTTTGACCAATGACACATGACCAACTTTAACAATGGGGTGAGGTTTGACCTCAACACCATATTCAAATTTATTTTATTGGCTAAACAGTGAGATCTTGGACTCTGTTTTAAAACTAAGCGATACCAGAGATAGAATTTCCAATCTTTTTGCACGGCTATACATGCAGCTTGTGTGACGGTGCTACCCCACTGCTTTTCAAAACACTGCCAACTGTATCACATTAGCAGAACTTTTAGCAGTGTTTAAGCCAGGAGACTTTCTTTTAAGTTAAAGACAACATTTTATGACACAAAAAATTACACTTTTAAGATGGTGAAGTGTCACAGTGAGTCAGTAAATAATATAAAGGTAAAGGGTTCATTATGAAACTATATATACAGATCGATTAACGCAAGATCCAGATAGATCAGGCATAAGCGTACCTGGTTAAATTGTTGAACTTTCTCAAGATCAAGAAAGTTCTCACAGAAGGTCCTAGTGGCAACACTAAGGGATTTATGACCAGACCCCTGTCTTGTCAAATGGACCACTTAAAGCTTGATTGGGAGGACAAATCACAGTTACTGAGGCAGGTATAACTCATGACCCTATTATTACTCTGGTATATTATCGTCATATCCGGGCGTTTGTTTAGAGCAAAAGGCCCCATCTGCAAATCACGCCAATGTTAGATTTGGCAAGGAATAACACTAAAGGGCACTATCAGTGATTGGCTAAATCAAAAAAGTCGAAATCAAAAAATCAGATTTTTGAATTCTTGTAACAAGTAAGGTATCCTAACTACCCTACAAGTGCTAGACAGAAAAAGCTACCTAATAGGACAAAATCATACATTTTCGTCATAAACGTCCGTACGGGGAAAAGAGAAGATATCAGTAGCTTCCCACCAATGCATTGCTTCCAATGGAGGTTTTTGTACAGGTACTGATGTTGATCGTTAGTGATGAAAACATGTGGAAATTAACAATACTGGTCACAAACTTGCATTGAAGACAGGGGGGGGGGGGGGGGGGGTGGGGGGGGGGGGGGGGGGGGGGGGGGGGGGGCAATAAGGAGTGCTTATCTCTAACGATCCACATGACTTCCTGTACAAAATTTCCATTGGAAGCAAATGCATTTTGGGACAACTACTGACATCTCTTCGTACAGGACCCAACAAAACAGTAATGAATGGAGATCCATATCTTTGAGCATGGTTGCTTTCTTCCTTTCTGTCAAGAGTTTCAGTTGCCAAAAAAAATAACTTACAAATAATTCTACACACTTGTCCATTCAATTAAGCTAATTCTGCAATTTTAAATATTTCTGAATTTTTGGGTTGAATCACTGATTGTGTCTTTAATAAAGACCAGACTGGCAAATGGCAGCTATTGCAGTGGGGCCTTCTTGCAGAAAACCCTTGATATTAGACTCTGTGGTTGGTGAGTCTTCAGAAAACTAAATGGCATTGTTAACAGAGATAGGTCAATACAGAGTGAAAGGAATTAGGAAAGTGCTACAAATTTCCCCAAGTCACAATGTTGTTTTGGACAAAAGAACAGATTTGTAAAATTTCAAGTGAATTTTGTGGGTACCTCACCAGTTCACCACAGCTGAAAGATTTGTTTGAGTCTATGTGATTGTAAATTTTATTCTGGGATATAACCCCTACTCTCTAAATGTAAAAAGAGTGAAAAAAAAATCACTTGAAAAAGATGTAAACCACTCAAAAATGTTGCAGTGTTGGTTAAACCACTCCAAAAATGAGAGAATCACTGAACTTTAACTCAAAAGAGTGAGAGTGAACACCACTTTAAAATGTGTTGACCTCCATTTATCTCTTTAAAGATTGGACAATCACCCGTTTGAAGTGAACGTCACACCTTTTTGAGTGACACATTTCACTATTTTACTCGTTCACTAAATATTCACTCAAAAGGAGTGACGTTCAATTCAAACACGTGGAATGTACTCCTTTAAAGAGTTAACACCTTTTCGAGTGGTGTTCATCCCACTCTTTTTGTCACTCTTTTGGAGTGAAAATTCATTCTAAAAGAGTGAATTTCAATCTTTTGGAGTGGATAACCAACTCAGCAACTATTTGAGTGGTTACACTCTTTTATCGAGTAAATTAAGATTCACTCG